>WNNJ02003483.1:0-59944 GCA_012934845.2 Pomphorhynchus laevis | reverse complement strand
TGGGTTACTAATACTTATTCGCAGTCTTGCCTCTTCGACAAAAATTTGTTTGATTCTGTTGTTAATTTAGGTTTGTACCAGATGATTAATTTCCCTACGCGCTTTTCGAAATCTTGTTCTCCTTTGCTAGACAGTTTTGTCATCCTCAGCTTATATAGTTAACAAAAAAATCTGCATCCCACCAATAGGAAATAGTGACAACTCGACAATAATTTTAAAGTTTGATCTATGTTCTTATAACAGATCGTTAATAAGTTAATATAACTTATTTTATGGGAGGACGTAAGAAAACAACTAAGGCCGACACCAACTATGGACAACTCCAAGTACAGTGCTCGATACACGACTGCAGCGTCTGGACAACAATCACTTGCGACAAGAATAAGGCTAAAGAAGACTTCGTATGTGGTTTTTGTGCAAACAAACTAATATGCAACCTTTCCAATAAGCACATATCAACATCCAACACGTCAACTCAAACTACCCCCGTCGTTTCTAATGTCCTTTCTCCACCCACCGACCCTGCCACCATATACACTTCCCATTCCATGTCATCTTCACTCCCCGACACCCCACGTCCCGTCCTTCCCGTCTCGTTTCTCAATACCTTGCATCCATCAATCAAAATCACCTCCACCAACCTCCACTATCCTTCCACTCATAACCTTTCCTCACATCGCTTGCCACCCTCTTTATTATCATTATCCTCTGTCTCCCGTCGTCAAACCAAATCCCTCCAAATCATCAACTGACAGCTCTTCTATCGTGATCTCACCTACTCACGTCAGTCGTCCTCCTTTACGGAAGCGCTTTGCTTCTCGCGATCGTTGCGTCATTGTTACTAATATCACGCCTTCTAACTCCTTATCTCCACAAGCACGTCTGGACCACGATGTTTCCGCCTTCAGATCCATCCTCTCGTCTATTGTTCCTGCGGATAAACCATCCTTTTTCAAGGACATTTCTCCTGTTGCATTCATCCGTCTAAACAAATCTTCTCAATCTAATCCTTCCCAGCCCCCTCTCCTAAAAATTGTTTTCAAGCATCGCTCTCACGCGTCTTTTGTCCTCTCTCAATGATTCAAACTCATGTCATCTTCAACCACTCAAATTTTCCCCGATCGCGCCCCTTCTGAAATCGCTCAAATCTCTTCAGCCCGTATCGAAAAACGCCGTCGCGAGGAAAACGGCGAAACATCACTCGCTATCCGAAACATAGACGGAAATTTTCAAGTTGTCCACACCCGTCCAAAAATTCAATGGCGTTCCATCTATCCTATGTCTTCTCCACTAGACTCTTTCGCCACAGCACACGGTTTCCGCCTCGGTCTCCTTAACACTAGATCTATTCTCAATAAATCCGATCTTATCCTCAACCTATTCACCAAGCAATCCATCGATCTCTTCTGCCTCACCGAATCCTAACACTCAGATTCCGACGACCTTTCCATGCGCCGTCTGCTCTCTGCCGGTTGCTCCCTAGTCGAATCCGCCCGCCCCCTCAGCTCATGCCCTTCTAAATCCTCTAATCATGGCGGCATCGTCGCATTCGCGCGTCACCCCGCGTCTCTTCGCAAAATCAATACCCCTTTCAGTACTTGCTCTTTTGAATTGCTCACTTGTCGTTATTCTAACCCGATCACTCTAGATCTCGCGATTGTATACCGTCCTGGTTATCAGCTCCTACAGCCTTATTTTTTTACCGAACTCGCTGACCTCCTTTCTCATTGTTCTTTGTCCTCAATCCCTTCACTCGTTCTAGGCGACTTCAATATACGCCTAGACCGCCCCTCTTCCACAGATTCCATCCGCTTCATCAACATTCTATCCAACTACAATTACAAACTAATCTCCACTGCCCCCACACATATACTTGGTGGGGCACTCGACATCATCGCTGTCCCGATCATTTTGCTGCCTACACCTCACTGTCCATCTCTGATCCTGGTCTATCCGATCACTTTCTTATCACCCTTGATCTCGCTAGCAAACACACCCCTCCTCACACACCTACAATCCTACGTCGCCCTTGGAGAAATCTTGACCTCTCCCTTCTCTGCTCTGCCTTACTCAAATCGTCTCTATCATTACCCACAATAACATATTCATCTCCTCACGATCTCGCCTTTCTTTTCGACTCTGAACTCACATCCACTCTCGATATTCTCTTGCCCTTCAAGTCTCACCCACACCGTCGCTTGCACCGTGCCCATGGTTTGACATCCAATGCCTACTATCAAAGCGTCGACTCCGCCATGCTTTTCGAGTCTATCACCGCTCTCTCAGACGCGATTTCCGCTCGATCACTCCGTCTTTCCATGATTCCTATCTTGCTCTTCGCCGGTCTCATCTCCACCTACTACGTACCAAATGCAACTCCTTCTGGCAGCATAAAATCATCATTTCATTCAACTCTAAGACTCACTGGCATACTTTTAACTCAATCCTGGCTCGTTCCTCTACGCCTTGCAACATCAATGCTAACGATTATTCGTCATTTCTCCAGACTAAAGTATCCACGCTGCTCTCTCACACCCGGTCTCCATCCTATCCCACTCTGCCAGTCTACACTCATCCTTCCGGAACTCTTTCATCTTCTCCCTGTATCACCTACAGAAGTATCATCTGTCCTCATGTCCTTGCCCAACAAAACCTCACCTGCCGATCCCCTGCCTACCCACATATTAAAATCTATATGCTCATCGATATCCCCATTTCTCACAACTTTGTTTAACTCGTCCATCTGCAGTCGTATCTTCCGTTCACACTGGAAATCCGCAATCGTTCGTCCCTCCTTAAGAAACAATCGCTCGACCCCTCCCTTCATTCTAGCTATCGCCCCATTTCACTACTCCCTACTCTTTCTAAGCTCTTAGAACGCCTCATCTTAATACCAATCAACGCTTATCTCTCCTCATCCAATCTGTACCCTCCATTCCAATCCGCTTTCCGCTCTAATCACTCGACAGAAATCGCATGCATAAAAGTGTACAACGACTTACTCATTTCTCGAGACAAGGCTCTATATAGTTTTCTCATCTCCCTCGACCTCTCCTCCGCATTCGACATTGTCGACCACTCCGTCCTCCTTTCTCGCCTTCGTTATGATTACGGCTTTTCTTCCTCCTCCGTAGCATGGTTCGCCTCATATCTATCCGACCGTTCCTTTCGCGTCTGTTCTAATTCATCATCCTCCCCTCCCATCCCTATTTTGCGGGGTCCCACAAGGTTCAGTCCTAGGTCCCCTGCTTTTCTCTCTTTTGCTTGGCGATCTCTCTCCATTTATCAAACCTTACTCATTTAACGTCATGCAATACGCCGATGACATTCTAATCTATGCTCATGCACCCGCACATCGCATACACGATATCGGCATTTCTGCCTCCAACTGTATTTCTTCTATCTACAAACGTCTCTCCAATCTCAATCTCGTTCTAAACCCCGAAAAGTCCAAAATAATGTGGATCCTTCCCCGTAAACCAAACATATCTCCTCCCACTGTATCTTTTGCCTCATCGATCATCTCCATAGTCCACAATCTCACTTTCTTAGGCTTCCATTTCGATAATCACATTTTCCTTAAACCCTTCGTCCGTGACAAGGTCCGCTCGTCTAACTTAATTCTTCGTGACATCCGCCGTATTCGCCCCCTTATCGACTTCCGTTCTTGTATGTATCTTCATTCGTCGCTTCTTTTCCCTAAAATCGATTACTGCCTTAGCCTTTTCGCCAATTCTCCAAAATCCATCATCCTACCCCTACAACGAATAATCAACACCGCCGTTCGAGTGCTCTTTCGTCTCCGTCGCTTCGACCACACATCCACATATTTTGCCCAACTCTCCTGGCCCACCATCCACATTCGCATCAAACTCCGCATTCTTCTCGTTACTTTTCGTCTCATCGCTGTCGGCTCCCCATCGTTCATCAACCTTCCTTTCTTAGACGATACTCGCCCCACCTCGCTATCGCTGCGTTCCTGTCATACCCTCTTACTCCACGTTCCTAATTACTCCAACAACTACGATCTCCGATCCTTCCTCGTCGCCGCCTCACTCGCCTGGAATCAACTCCCTCTCGACGTCCGCCGCGCCCCCTCTTTTATCACATTCAAACACCTCCTCCGTTCACACCTTTTCGACACATGATTTACATTTTTGTTTTGTTGTGGTTATGTAAGCGTGCGCTGGCACGCATTTGCCACGTTAAAATAAATCCTTTTTTAGATCACATGTTCATCGCAGAGTCAATGCCTTGAAAGCTAATTTCCCCTCTATTTGTAATTCTCTTAGTGAGGTTATTTGGTCGGATCCAGAAATATATGGTGTTAATTATTCTTGGTATTATCTAGTAAAAACACTTGGCAACCTGCTTGAATTAAGCGCTCCTAAAATAAAAATAAAAAATCGTTTAGTTCCACCATGGTTCTCATCTAGTTACGTTGCTCTCATATCTAAACGTTCTTTATTATTACAGGCCATAGCCATAAGGCTGTTTCGACCGCTCACAAAAAGAACAAATTAATACAAGAAAAAAAAATGAAAAAAAAATCATTCAGTATATATATCAGAACCATGGGTACTGCAGCAACCACCATTCGTTCTCATTTCGGATCCAGTTCTTTATATTGGATTTTAATTCATTGATTGTATGCACCGCAACGACATCAACTGGAAGACGATTCCAAACATTCACCGCTCGATGAGAGAGTCAGAAATGACGAGGGTATTTTCCGTGCTCATGTACTACTAGTACTTTCGAGTGCCCTCTACGTCCATCCCGTTCATTGAGTTCAACTCTTTTTGCTGAAAAATTTTCATCTTTATTAACTAGTCGATACATAGCTAGAAGGTCGAAAAGAAGGAACCTTTCACCCACTGTCAGCATATTCAAACTTTTTATTCGTGCCTCATAGGGAAGATATCAGTGTTAGCACGTGTTTTCAGATTGTTTTGAACAATTATACCAAGATCCAGAATGGACTGTGTGGAAACAACAAACTCATTGCCAATAAAATATTCTTGACTCACATTGCTATGACCTAATCTCAAAGTGCACACTTTTTAATATTCAATACAATTCCAAACACTTCTGTCATGCAGTCTGGCGATGTCACTCGAGTGTTACGGTCTCGTAAAGATGAAATAGCTGGTAGCAGAGCTCTGGATGCTTTCACATAAGCCCAAAAATTTTTGGTTCTGTATCAATTTGTAAAGCTAATTGATCTTCGAAACTTTGCCTTTTTGTAATCTTAAGGCGATTGACGAAATTACGGAACATTGTATACCGCTTTTTAAAATTTTTCTCATGACGGTTTAGTTCAAATAGACGATTCCTATGTTTGAGAGCATATCGCAATTCAGTGTCAAACCAAGGAGGGTATTTAGCTTTACTTTTTGGTACTCTACGGAGTGGTGCAAACTTATCTGCAAGAGCTACTAAACCTGATTCAATAACATGCCACCTTACCTCAATGTCTTCACTAGCACAGTTGAATGATGTTCTTAGTGCCGCCTCTCGTAATAAGTCTTCATCAATTTGTTGCCAAGATCGTTTCGACACTGTCAAATTTTCCAGTTTTGGGATCATACACCTAGAAAAATAATTGAATAAGATCATGCAATGATCGCTCAATCCAATAGGACTCTGATAGCTCATATTACCCACACTTGTAATTAATTTGGAAAATACCAAATCTAGACAAGATTCCTGGTTTTGCGCAAATCTGGTGGGCGACTGCACATGTTGCTCTAACATGAGATCATTTGTAAGAAAATTCCACAAATCCACATCTGACTTGGAAGAACTACTATCCAAAACATAATTCCCGATGTGACCAGCTGAGGGTATATTAAAATCGCCAACTAGTAGATATTCTTCAAGCTCAGAACAGTGACTAATTAGTGTAGAGAATTCATGATTCAAGACTAATGATTGCGGCGACCTGTAGCACACGGCAATACCTAAGGGACCTCCGAAGTGTGAAACAATGACTGAGAGAAACTCACACGTGCCCAGTTCATTTTTAAAATTACGAGTGGAAGTAATATTTAAGGATGTCGTAATATATACCGCAACACCTCCACCCTTCCGAGACTCTCTATCAGCTCTCACCAAATTATATCCCATAATAGCAATTAAACCATCGGGGATATCACGATGCAGCCATGTTTCAGTGAGAGTCAGGATCGCTGGTTTATTTAAGATGACCCATGCCTTAAGTTCATCAAACTTCGGTAAAATACTCCTTAAATTAGTATAGGCGACACTAATACCAGAAGCAGAGGGTAATTGATTAGTAATGTTGGATGTGATATCAATGCGCGCTAGATTTCCTAATTGTAAAAAGGAATCTCTCGAAGAACTCCAACTCACCAACGCACGAATGGTCGCCGACGAACTACTCGAAAATTTATTATCATTAGATCAGTCTCTCCATTCGATCTTCTAAATGCTAGATTAGCACGAGCATTATTAAGCAACAATCTTTCCTCAACCGAGAGATCTTTAAAAATTTTTGTCGTTTTACCTTTCAAGCGATAACCTCTAGCTAAAACTGTTCTTGTATTATCTGCAGAATCAAATACTACTTTAAGTAAAAAAAGGGATTTATTTTAACGTGGCAAATGCGTGCCAGCGCACGCTTACATGACCACAACAAAACAAAACTGTGAATCAGGTGTCGAGAAGGTGTGAACGGAGGAGGTGTTTGAATGTGATAAGGGAGGGGGCGCGGCGGACGTCGAGAGGGGGTTGATTCCAGGCGAGTGCGGCGAGTGATTCCAAGTAATCGTGGTTTATATTGTACTTTTTTACCAAGACGAAATAAGCTTTTGACATTGAGACTACGCGCAATATCATCTTCACCCTGGACGAATATATCCGAAAAGACCTTACGAATAGAAACTACGTCATCATCCACACGGGTCTGAACGTTGTCTGCAGAAGATTCAGTGATGTTAGCCAAAATTACGCAAGTATTTATGTTTCTAGCACGATTCCTAATATTGATAATTTCAACAAATGTCTTATCTGTCAAATCCTTGGATTTCAGTTCATTTTCATTTCCGACTGCCACATCATTACACACTCTAGCATCGTCTCTTGTCTGCGTTCTACTTAAAGGCTGCTTCAATACATTCTTTGGTCGAACAGGAGTAGAAATCAATATTTTGTGGTTCTTAGGACTGTGTTCCCCGAATATGTCAGATAAAGGTGAAGGCCATTTATTAGGAATATTCTCAGGTGTAACTTTATCCTTGTCGTTTGCCATCACAGTGCTGTCATTGATATTTCTTCTTTGTTTATACAGCGCCCGTGAATGTTTATGTCCTCGTGTCCAAATGCGAGTCGAACTTGAAGCATCTATTACGTCTGGTTCCTTATTTGAATTGACGTGTAACGACATCGGCGTAGTGATTTTGCTCCGGCATATGCTAGATTCTTTGTCAATAATTTGTTCTTGAAACCTACGTGTCTTTAAGTTAAAATGATCATTGTCCTTTGCTGATGTCAATGAACTACAAAATACGATTGACGCAGTACAAAAACCACATATGAATTTTCTTATACTAAATGTATCAGCATCTTTATGTGGTACAGTTACTGTAGTCCAGACATTGCAGCCATCACATCCTACTTTTCTTGATATGAATTCAGGAATGTCGTTTCACTTACGTCTGCCCATAATTGTAATTGTATATGGTTATTGTGGCTTGGAATCGATTTCGTTGTACAGGGCTTGATTTTAATCGTTACAAAATCATACGTAATCAATGCTCATCACTAAAGCGAACCTTGCGTCTTCGAAATGAGGAATCGATGATTGATCGCGCATCAGCATCCGGTAAGTTAAAGTGCCCCATCACAACACATTCTTTTTTAACAACTCGTATTTTTAGCTCCTTCGAGAGAGAACTGGCATCTAATAGAGGAGGTCGATATATAAGACTAATTGTTATAGAGATTGTTCTGAATCGAACATCTATCCATATTGTTTCAGATGTGTGGTTTTGGTCATTAAAACTGGCTACAAAGCGTGACCGCAATAAATTAGATACATAGAGAATTACACCAACACCCCTTCTAGTTTTCCTGTCGAAACGATAGATACGATATCCTTCGATTTGAATTTCTGCATCAGCGATGTCGTTAGAAAGCCACGATTCTGAAAACCCTAAAATATGAGGGTTATGAGACGATACAATAAGTCGAACTTCATCTATCTTATTAAGCAAGCTACGCACATTAGCAAATCAAATCAGCTAAATGAGTCTACGTATTTAATATAATTATAAAATAAACAAAACATAATAATGCTAAATCAAAATTTAATAATTAAATAATAAAATTAATAATTGTTTTTAGATTTTCTATAATTTAAATCAAGTTAAAATAAAAAATTGAAATTTAAAATTATTATTATTAGTATTACAAGTTATAGCCTTAAAAAAATTTGGTTTCTGATAAACATACAATTATAAATTCTTTGAGTTTAAACTATCTTGTTACCCATTAACTACTTACAATAAAATAACATACATTCGGCGCACGACAATTATTATTATAATAATCTTACGACAACCTCACGACAACCTCACGACAAGAAAATTATTATTATTATTAATTGGACATTGCTGCTAACTAACAACTACTTACAACATAACCCAACGATAAACCCAACGAGAAATATCAGTTTACAGAAAAACATAACACATGCCTCGGGGAAAGCCTGCTGATATGCCCAGATGCTGTACATGCAATGGCCAAGCGGCACGCTGCAAGGGGTGTAAATGCGCAAGGTCTGGAAAATCGTGTATGGACTGCCTTGCTAGGAACTGCTCAAATCGACTAGAAGTACCTACACTAGAGGGCGATAATGTCCTTATTTTCACAGAGTCTGCCGACGTTCCAACCAAAAAGGCTGTCCAAATGGATAAAGTGTACGATGAGGTAATTCTATGGAAACCTAATCTGTTTCGATTGCCACATTGTTCTGAATCGAAAATTTTCATCGCTGAACTTACTCGAATATATGAGGGAGCATCATCAAACACGGATTCACTCATACGTGCAATATCACTTTGTCAATTAGTTCTACAACGTAGTGGATATTCGAATACGCGAAAGCTCAAGGCTTTATTAGCAAGACGTCTCGCTAGCTGGTCCTCTGGAGACATCTCATCTCTACTAAACGAAACTAGCTATCTCCAGCGCCTTGACGTAAAAAAATCACACAACAATATAACCAACGATACAACGAAGCTATTTCGGAAGTTTGTTCTCAATGGTAAGATAACGGCAGCGATGAAATTAATCAAGACAGAGTATGGACAAGGCGTGCCAATGGGCCTGGATACTTTAACATGTGGTAAATCAGTGAGACAGATACTTATTGATAAGCATCCACAACCAGCTGACATACACGAGGAAGCACTAGTCACTCAACCAATAACCGAAATACATGACTTCAACCAAGTTGCTTTCGAGAGTATTGACGGATCAAAAATAATTGAGGCTGCTAAGAGAACAAAGGGTAGTGCAGGACCTTCTGGAATGGACGCAAAAGCATGGACCGAAATGCTTTCGAATTTCGGTACGGAGTCACAAAAATTAGCGGATGCGCTAGCATTGTTTGCTCAACGAATCGCTACTAAGGAAGTTTCTGATGAGTCGATCAAAGCTTTTACGACAAGCCGCCTTATTGCATTAAGTAAGAATCCAGGTGTGCGTCCAATTGGAATAGGTGATGTCTCAAGACGTATCGTATCGAAAGTCATACTTGATGTTGCACGGCCACAGCTACAACAGATATGCGGTAAAACACAGTTTTGTGCTGGTCAGCGCGCAGGTACTGAATGTGTAGTCCATGCCTTACGTGATTTGTTATCGAGTAAACCAAATTCGGTGGTCTTGACTATTGATGCAGATAATGCATTTAATCGAATCAACAGAAAAACTGCCCTGGCCAACATGCCACAAATATGCCCAGCGCTATCGAATGTTCTGTCAAACCTCTATAGAAATCCGACGTCATTGACAATTGGGAATGAAATCATACTCTCCCAAGAAGGATTTACACAGGGAGATGTTTTATCGATGTCTGCTTATGCTGCAGCTACACTTCCTATGATACAAAAGATATCTGCGGAGTATCCTGATGTGCTCCAATGCTGGTATGCTGATGACGGCAATATGGTGGGTGATCCTGATACAGTGAAGATGGCGTTTGAACTGCTACGAAAAATTGGACCGTCATATGGTTTCTTCGTTAATCCGGCGAAATTTCGACTATACGGAAATGGATGTATAGCTGAAACGCTCCACGCTTTATTTGATGATCTTCAAATTTCTGTTGACATGGATGGCGTGTCTATATCGGGGTCTCCCATTGGAAAGGATGACTTTGTAAAAGAGCATATTCAATCTGATGTACGTTCGTTGATCGAGACAGTTACTCGTCTCACACAAATCGGTCGTTCAGAGCTACAGATTGCTTTCGTTGCTCTGATAAGATCTCTTCAACAAAAATGGATACATATGCAACGGTCATGCCATTGCTCGATTGAGTGGTTTGAGGCGCTGGCACAATCGATAAGATCGATGATAACTGAATTAACTGGAATTGACATTGAAACAAATGAAGTTCTATGGAGGGTGTTTAACATGACTTTGAGAGATGGTGGTATCGGCGTTAAAGACCCTATGCGTTCAGTAGACCAAGAATATAACGCTTCACGTATGGTGTGCGAGTCATGTTTAGGATACGTTACGGGGCTAGATCTAATAAATAATCAAAACAGATTATGTAAAGAAATTCGTGCTAACCGTTTAAAAGCGGAAAGGATGAATCGCAATGACATTATAAATCAGGTCGACCCTACTCTCAAGAATGCCATCGAGCATGCATCAGTATCTGGATCATCTTCGTGGTTGTCAACATACCCAACAAACAGTTATTCTTCCAGAATAAGTAATACAGTCTTTCAAGATGCACTAGCCACCAGATACGGATTTCTCCATCCCTCATCACCGAAATACTGCCAATGTAAAGAACAAAACTCGATATCACACACTTTCTCGTGCCCTTTAGGCGGCTTGTCATCAATGAGACACGATGCCGTCCGTGATTTTCTAGCGAATAGATTATCTGAATGTTGTCGTAACGTAGCAATCGATCCAAAACTATCCCCTCTGCATGATAAAATATGCTTCCAAAATTATGGTACAACTATTGATCGTGAAGCGAGACTTGACATATCATGTTCCGGAATCTTTGGAGACAGAACGGAGTGTACTTTCCTTGATATCTGCGTGTTCAACGCATACGCTCCCTCTAACTCCAGTAAGAGTATCGGACCATGCTTCGAATATCATGAACTAAGGAAGAAAAGGAAGTATCTTGAGAGAGTAAATAGCATAGAGCATGCGTCATTTATTCCCGTAGTATTTTCGATGCTCGGAGGGGCGGGTACGGAAGCGACAATCCTGTTAAAGAGAATCGCGGGCTCCATGGCAAGGAGTCATAACAGCTCATACAACGATGAAATAAGCAGATTACGTAGTGGCATCAGCGTTATCCTTGCAAAGATGACTTCTCGATGTGTCCGTGGAGCTCGATCAGCTATAAATCGTCCTCAAAGGGATTTATGTTTAATCAATGAAGAATAATTTAGTGACTTTTTGAATATTAAAACTGGCTTGGTGAGGTTTTTTTCTTTAAAATTGTAAATTAAGGCCCATTTGCGGGAACCTATATTATTATTATTATTATTATCAAGTTCAGACTTAGCCATAAGGCTTTAAGCCGATCACACAATACAGAAAAAAAGATCAACCAAATGGGTAGGTTAGAAAAGGTGACAAATCAGCCTGGACGTATATCCAACGTCGAACCCTGTTTTTGAAAGCGAGGAAATTGGTGATGGCAGCGATAGGTTCAGGCAAACTATTCCAAACATCTACTGCCCGTTCAGACAGTCTGTAAAATTTTCGCAGCTTACCCGGTAATTTTTTAAAAAGCATCTTACAATGGCCTCGCAATCTCGAATTATCTCGAAATCTAACTACACCCAAAGGAAAGCCATCAGCTGAATGTACAATTTTCCAAAGTGTAATCAGATCAAGAAAAAGATACCGATACCTCACTGATAAAACGTTCAAACATCTTAATCTTGAAATAAAGCTTCCTTGACAACACATCCGAGAAGCTCGTCTCATTACACTTTCCAAGTTATTCAACTCACTCCTGGTCGTTGGAAAAGTTGCCTGTACACAATACTCAAGATGTGGTCTTACTAGGGCACAATAAAGTTTGGCGAAGATTTGCGGCGATAATTTTGCAAAAGTCATTTTTATGCAGTATAAGGCACGTATCGCTTTTAACCGCGCGTGATCACTATTTGCTCTTGTCTTTAGCGATTCGTGAATTATCACTCCCAGGTCGGGATGTTCTGAGACTCGCTTGATTGAGTGTCCATTTATTTTGTAATCGAAATGAGTTTTATCTCTACCCAATCTGATCCATACACATTTTGTCGCGTTGAGTATCAAGCCAGTGCTATTACACCAAGTCCCGATACGGTTAAGGTCACATTGTAAAAATTCACAATCCGCCTCGTTTTGGGTTGTTGCCCATATTTTAACATCGTCAGCAAATGCCAGGTGAGGACACTTTAACCTTAGGAGTAGGTCATTCAAAAAGATGATAAAGAGAAGTGGACCTAGGACCGTGCCCTGAGGAACACCCGAATGAACACGTCGAGCTGTTGACAAAACTTCATCTAATCGCACAACGAATGATCGATCCTCGAGAAATGTCTTAATCCAGTTGCAAATTGTCGTAGGTACACCGTAATGACGTAGTAGTGAATCTAAACCAGCATGTGGAACTCTATCAAAGGCCTTAGAGAAATCAAGAAATATTATATCAACTGTAAGACCCGAACTAAGAGCAGCTACCCAATGTTCGCGAGCATTCAACAGATTAGTTAGGCACGAGCGACCAGGTCGGAAGCCGTGCTGAGAATCATCAAGAATTTGATATAAATTTAGATGTTCACGTATTCTCTTCGCAATGAGTCTCTCCATAATTTTAGAAATAACACTGGTAAGACTAATTGGTCTAAAATCTGAACAAGTTAGTGCCAACTGTTTCTTTGGAATAGGTACAACAATTGCCCTTTTCCAATCATCAGGAATCCACGAATACTGTAAGCTTCGATGAAATAGAGACGTAAGGCTTGGAGCAATAATGTGCGACAGAGTACGCAAAAGAAAAGGGGATACACCATCTGGTCCTGCAGAGCCAAAACTATTTAATTTATGGAGTTCAGACTGAACTTCAATGACATTAATAGGAGATATTGGTAAGTTAGATTGTAAGTTGGGCGGGTACTGTATCTGGTCAATATTCGATTGCGAGGATGGAGATACTACAAAACTGCTTGCAAGAGCTTCCACAATAGCCTCCTTGTCAACTACATCACCACTTTCTAAACGTACACAATTAATCGTAGAAGGTAGGATTCGACGATGTCTAACGTATGCCCAAAAACGTTTAGGTGACCTGTTAATGTCAGAAGCAATACCCTCTTCAAATGTTTTTCTTTTTGAGCGTTTTAGTTGGTTGCATAGATTGCGAAGAGTTTTGTACTCACGGTGCGTAACAGTGTTACGTTGAGAGATTCGCCATAATCGATTTCTTTCCTTTATCGTAGTCTCCAACTCATTGTCGAACCACAATGGCGTTGTCGTCTTGTAAGCCCTATTTCTTATTGGTGCAAACGTATCCGAAATGGTTATGAGGTTACTGGTCACTAACGATAAATGATCATCAATTGGAAGATCAGCAGATCCGAAGTTCAGCTGATGACTATAGAGTTGGAGATCTTCCACATTTACTCGATTCCAATTACGCCTTCCGATGCCACTGCACTTAGATCGTCGTTGTAAAGTGTGAGCAATCTGTACTGAAATCACACAATGGTCACTGGTTCCTAAAGGAGACTCGAAATCAACTCTGATTACATCTTCAATGCGCTTGGTAAACCCAAGATCTAATATTGTCTCTGGTTGAGACGATATACATGTTGGCTGATTAATATGTTGGATCAGGAGAAGCTCTGCCAGCAAGAATTCAGCAAGCTCGCAGTTTTCGACATTATAGTAATACCGGTTGTTACTAATCCAGTTAACTTGAGGAAGATTAAAATCCCCAATAAGGAAGAAATAATTTGAGGAGCAGAATGATCTTAACTGATTTTTCAGAAGATCTAACTGTGTATGAACTGAGGGTGATCTGTATACGACGCAAATATCTATTGAACAATGAGTATCATTGACGCAGAATGACAATAACTCGAATGAATAGTGATCATCGCACAATTCAGTAATCTTCGTAATTGATAAGGTGTTTTTAATATAAGCAGCAACACCCCCGCCACGACGACCTGCAACTCTATCTGCTCTCAAAAGTCGATACCCAGAGATAGCCATAAGGTCATCATTAATTTGATAATGAAGCCATGACTCAGAAATGCAAAACACGTCAAAATCTTTAAAAGATATAAACTGCTGCACTTCAGACAATTGAGCAGGTAAGCTTCTGATATTGGAGTAACCTACCACCAGAGGACATTCATTATTACATATTCTCTCTGAACAATTAGATGGCAACTTCCTTTCCAAACATATATCCAAACATATATATTGTATATCCAAACATATATATATCCAAACATGTATATCCAAACATATATCCAAACATATTCCAAACATATATTATTACATATTATATGTAATAATATTTATAATAAAAAATAATATTAAAAAAAACAAGTTATAGCCAAATGGCTGTTTCAACTGATCACATAGGAAATAAAAAAGAAAAGAAAAGAAGAAAAAAAAAGTTAATAGCGGTTACATAATATTGTATACATTCGGAATGCCATGATCGTTAATCCACTGACGAAGTTGAACTTTAAATTGAGATAAGTCCTTGGTACATGCTATTTCTCCTGGCAACGTGTTCCAGGCGTTTAATGCTCGATGTGAGAGCCTAGCCAAACTCACTACTTTACCATGGGGAAACTTAAATAGTTTCAACGGGTGGCCACGATGCGTCTGAGAACAAACTTTAACATAGCACGAGGGAAAACCATCTATCCCATTTACCATTCGCCATAATGCAACAAGGTCTAGGTAATATAGCCTCTGACCCAAAGATGGTATCTTTAGAAATTCAAGCCGTTCACGATATGAATATGATCCATCCATACACATTCGAGAACCTCTACGAAGGATTGACTCTAGTCTATTGAACTCTTTCTTAGTGTATGGAAAAACTGCTTGCACGCAGTACTCTATATGCGGGCGAACAAGAGCGCAGTAAAGCCGTTTGAAGACGTATGGATTAATACGATTAAATGCATTTTTGACGCAGTACATAGCTCGCAAAGCCTTGCTATGGGCAAACTCTGTATTTGATCGGGATTTCAATGTCCTATGCACCATGACACCCAGATCCCTATACTCCATGACGACATTAAGAATTGAAGTTCCGAGGCGAAAACGACGGTCATCGCAACGCCTTCCTAATTTCATGTGGCCGCATTTGTCAACATTGATCTTCATACCAGTAGCCTCACTCCATTGATATATTTCATTAAGGTCTTCCTGCAGGGAAATGCCAAGCGGATCAATATCATCTACAGACCATATTTTGAGGTCGTCAGCAAAAGCAAGACAGGGACTCTGAATCCGCAGCAACAAATCGTTAAGGAACACAATAAACAGCAGAGGTCCTAGTACGGTACCTTGCGGAACACCACAGTAAACGCGTCTAGAAGTGGAAAGATGGGTGCCAACTCTCAACCTAAAGAAACGATGACGCAGGAAATCTTGAATCCAATTACACAACATTACAGGAATGCCGTAGTTAAATAGTAATGCTACCAAGCTCTCATGCGGCACCCGATCGAATGCTCTTGAAAAGTCAATGAATACCACATTAATTGATTGGCCGCGACTGACCGCCTCAACCCACATTTCGCGTGAAGTCAATAAGTTTGTTAAGCAGGAACGACCAGGGAGGAAACCGTGCTGAGAAGACGACATTATTCCGAGTTCCCTCAAGTGATGCCTGATCCGGGTGGCGATCAACTTTTCAAGCACTTTGCATAGAGAACTAGTCAGGCTGATTGGTCTATAGTCAGTACAAGCCGTTGCAATGGTTTTCTTTGGGATCGGAACTACGATGGCAGTTTTCCAGACTTCAGGAACACATCCACTGGTCAAACTGTTCTCAAAAATAGCAAGAAGGGAAGGAGCCAAATATCTAGATAAATTCTTCAAGAGAAACGGAGAAATGTCATCAGGGCCAGTAGAGCTAAATGGGTCAAGCTGATCAAGCTGACTTACAATCTCACTAATCGTTACTGGAAGAAAACGCGAAGATTGCTTTAATGCTACACCATGCGAAGTGATAGAAGCTCTTTGTGAATTATTTGTCGGTATCGAAAAAGACGTAGCAAGGCATTCCACAATACCACTCTGAGAAGTTATCATACATCCCTCCGCATTAAGGACATACTTGATTTCTGTATTAAGGGTTCTGTTGCGACGAACATAGGCCCAGAATAGTTTTGGATTCCGTGTTACATTATTAGCGATATACGATTCGAATGCACATCGTTTTGTTGCTTTCACTCTAGTACAAAGATTTCGAACATATTTATATCTGGCAGAGAAACTAGAATCAGAACGCTGAAGCTTCCATAAACAATTTCTTGAACTTATTAGTTGTCTGACGTTGGAATCTATCCATGCAGGTGACTTAGCAGCATAAGAGGATTCGCGCATAGGGGCAAGAATATCAGATAATTTATGTAGGTAATCAGTGATCATATTCAATGATAGCTTGTCCGTGTTCATAAAAGTACACGGGAATTGGTTGTAAACTCTCAAAACATCTTCTCTTCTCACTTTCGACCAATGACGTTTGTAAGTTTTTGAACAAGGTGGACAGAATCTGGAATAAGGGACAGCCGTCAAGGAGAGCAAGCAGTGGTCACTACTTCCTAAAGGAGGGAGATGATCAACTTTGATTATGTCTCCTACATATCTGGAAAACACCAGATCAAGTACCGAATCCGATCTTGAAGTTAAGCAAGTTGGTTCTTGTACATGCTGAATCAGCATGAGTTCCTCAGCAAGGAACTCAGATATTTCCCTTTCCGTGGAACTACCATCAGAAAAGACATAGTCTGACCATCTAGATCGTGGAAGATTAAAATCGCCCAAAAGAATAAAGTGAGGGGAGGAACATACCGATTGTAAAATAAGTTTTAGTTGATCAGTGTCTGCAATTACTGACGGAGATCGATACACGACGCAAAAGTTCATACTGGTCGCTGAGTGATCAATACGGAAGCATAGAGTCTCAAAAGACCCACAAGGGTCACAAATATTCAACACCTCAGATATGAGGAAATTTTCTCTGACATACGCGGCGACACCGCCACCTTGCCTACCTGATATCCTGTCGCTTCGTATAAGGCGAAAACCAGGAATGTTCACAGTGGTATCGACAATATATTGATGCAACCAGGACTCAGCAACGCAGAAAATGTCATACGAATGAGAAAGCATGTGATACTTCAACTCCACTATTTGAGCAGGCAAACTACGAAGATTAGAATACCCAATCGATAAATAGCGTGTGGGTTGTGGTAAGGGATTACTAGGAACGGTGAATAATTTGCTGAATGAAACTAAGTGTCCCAGATCAGAATTGAAACTAACACTATTGAAGAGTTGCGATGAATGACTGTTGAAACTACCTTTTCCAGACGAACTAGCAAAATTCAAACTGGATACTGCTAAGTGACGCTGTTGATCGTTATGGGATTCCAACGAACTACTGGGTGCCACCTGACAACCTGAAAATTTCGTATGCATAAGTTCGTTTCACCTTCAGATAGCCGGTTTCGTAATACTGTTTTTGCTTCTTTCAACTTTAAACGATCTTCGAGACTCAGATCCTTAAGAATACGATGTGGATAATCTTTAAGTCGAAAACCACGTTTGAGCAAAAGGTCTGCATGTTTTGCGGAAGATAATACAACTTTCAACAATCTTGGTTTCTCTACCACCTTTTTTCCAAGTCGAAACAACTTTGTAACCTTCAGAGTAGAAGCTAGCTTATCATCACCTTCTAAGAGTAACTGACAGAACACAGTACGGAGGCTGGACACATCATCATTCATACGTGTTTGTGAGTTACTGGCCTTTGATTCAGCGATACCACTAAATAAGATATTGCAAGACCTATCTGGATGCGAACGGTAGTTTGTAGAAGGAGCGTTGTCCAAAGAAATGCTCTGACCATTTGAAGGTAAATAATTTCCTGATTTATTCTTATTTTTGGCCTTATGTTTTCTATCGATGGCCCCACTCGAATCGCTACCTCTGATTTCACCCAATTGATGGTATGTCGATCCAGCGTTTCGTGTAGGTTGCAATAGAGTGTTGCGCCATACCCTTCCTTTGTTTACAGCTGGTGTAGTTTGTTCAACATGAATGACCGATTTTTCTTTGTCCTGAAAGGATGACAGCATTTGAAGTTCGACATTTGAAGTATTATCGTGCTGATGCGTAGATGACAGTGAAGGTAATTCAATCCTCGGTTCACATAGGTCAGGAGTTGAACTGTCATCTAATGGCAGCTTAACGACAGGATTAACGGTACAAGTATTTATCGAAGTTTGATGGTCCGTGCTGTCTTGAGAGACACGAACGTCATTTAAGTTGATAGGTAACGATATATCACAACAATTCACATCACAAACCATATCTTGCACTAGTTTCATTTGGAGGGCCGAAATCATTGTAGCAGAACAAAAGCCGCAATAAAAGTCCTTGCTCTTGAGTGACGACTCGGTATTTAAAGGAATGTCGACAATAGACCACACTTCACAGCCTTTATTGCAGCATTCGACCTCTAGCCGCTTATACGCATTACGATGTTGCGTGATATGTATAGTGTTTGACGCTCTCTTCGAATTTGCTTTCTTCATTGTGAAATTTGTATGTGTAAATAGTTATTTGTTAGCAGCTTAGAATTTGAAACTTGTATGTTTATAAGAAACGAAAATATTTTCTAGGATTGCTCGAGTCCTAACATCAATCAAGCGAATCTATCAATTTCTAATCGCCCAATTCGGAATTATAAGCTCAAATTATAATTGTATGTTTATGAGAAACCAAATTTTTCTGTAATCTGCAATGTAAACGTCATTTTTATGAATTGACTAATAAATAACAGACGTTGTATCAGAACGTAATAAGCACGACTATACATTTGTTAGAGGTATGAGAGGTTCCCATTGCAGACTAGGACGCCTGCGGACTACGCGAAAATTTACGATTTCTAGTCATCATCACAGCAAGATCTTTGAATTCTCTTACATGGCTTATTTGAATCGAACTTCATCTATCTTATTTAACAAGCTACGCACATTAGCAAACACGACTATACATTTGTTAGAGGTGTGAGAGGTTCCCATTGCAGACGAGGACGCCTGCAGACGACGCGAAGATTTACGATTACTAGTTATCATCACACCAAGATCGTTGAATTCTCTTACTTGGCTTATTTGAATCGAACCTATCTGATAAGATGAGTTGAAGAACCAATGGACATGTGGGCACATTTAGAGCAGTTAACCTCAAACCATTTTCCGATGCCCATTTTTCTAGGCATGTCAGATCATTTTTAAGGATCTTAATGTTCCTCCCATCTCTAATACGCCGCCATATCTTAACATCGTCAGCATACATAACGACATCAGAACGAATTACAGATGGGAGATCATTGATATAGACAATAAAAAGAAGTGGTGAGAAAACAGCATCCTGTGAAATTCCAGAATAAATAGCGAATGAGGTGGACATATCTACACCTACACTTACTCTGAAAGAGCGTAAACTCGTAAAATCAAGTAATTTGGTATCCAGGCGACATACAATGGACAAACACTAAGTGACTTCAATTTGTGAATGAGACGATCATGCGGAACTGAATCGAAAACATTAGAGAAATCTACGAAAAGTATGTCCGATTGAACTCGTTCATCTAATGAAGACTGCCGTGAGTTGGAAGAAACCAAAAGGTTACTTATTGTTGATTTATTTGATCTGAAACCGTGTTGTGAGTCGGTGAGTTTATTGTTGATTTCTAAACCAGAAGTTTGTTTTTGACTATTAGCTTTTCAAGCAACTTACAAATAATACATGTCAAGGCAACTGGGCGATAGTTCTCACACACTTGTCGATCTCCCTTTTTATACACTGGAACTACAATGGACTCCTTCCAACCTGAAGGAATTCGAAATTGGAGAATAGAAAACTGAAACATACGGAAAATATATGAATATATTTGTCGATCAATTTTTTTCAAAAGAATTGAGAGAAGTCCGGCGGACCTGTAGCGGTGTTCGGTTTTAGTTTACGGAGAAATCTCAAAACATCGTCAGCACAAAATGACAAATTTGATCGATCGAATGCTTATGAACCCCTTTCTGATTCAGAACTACACGATGTCCGTGAAGAGCAAAACATCGATGAGAACTCCTGGGCAAATAAGTTTGCCATGACACTATTACACGTGACCTCGCTTTGAGTCATCCTTCAACGATATTAGTGGAATATTCGAGTTCCTGATTTTGCGAATGTAAGAGAATAGAACATTACCATCCACAGAACTCAACTTATCATCAAACTGACGACGTTTCGTCCTCTTGAGGGTGGTCTACCTTGAAGACTGAATTACAAAATAGATTAAATACTAGAGACCAACTTAATTATAAAATATTATAGTGTTTGCCATCGAAAGCCATTTGTTCGATGGGATCCTATTCTAATAGATTAGAATCTACAAGTGTCTCTCACTCGAATAATAGTGATTTTACGGATGTTTACCTCAGAGTAATGTTTTCAAGAGCTCGGTTGACCCTCGTGTTGCGTATACTAATATTCGTACTCTACTTACTAACCTTGAAGATCTAAGATTATTATCCACTACTTACAATTATAATGTTATAGCTATCTCTGAATCTTCGCTAGATGATAACATCCTCGATTGTGTAGCAAGCATATCTGCATTTAACTTAATCAGGGCTGATCGCTTACAAGGACGATCAGCCATAATTAAGGGACTGATCAGAGGGACTGCTTGATGCATCGTAACACAATGTTTAAGACATATCAAAGCGATCTAATGGAAGCTCCTTTATATAAGGCTGCTCGGAATGCTTATCGACGACTTTAAATCGCTAAACGCCCTGCCTATGAATTCGCTGTCATTAATTTGATTTATTCACATCCTAAGAAATTTCGGTCATATGTTTTGCGTAGTAGGCGAGTCAATTGATGTATTTCATCACACAAAGTAGGTTCTCAATTAATCAATTTGATATTGCGAATGAATTCGTAAATGTATTTAAGTTGTACGCATCCACTTCTATTTTGAACAACTTTGATTTTCCTACATTAACTTCATGTTTGTCCACTCCGATAATTATGAATCAAGAGGAAGTTTTGCGATACTTGTTAAGTCTCCCTTCCTTCTCTGCGGCTGGTCCTGACGGCATATGCCCGTTTATTCTGCGTGCATTAGCTAACCACCTCGCGGGGCCGCCTTATAATTTATTCCAAATGTTCTTAGATTCCTGTACTGTTCCTAATGACTGGCGATTAGCCACTATTGTTCCTATTCATAAGAAAGGCGATTGGTGGAATCCCAATAATTGCAGGCCGACTAGTCTAACGAGTCACGTAAGCAAGATCTTAGAGCGAATTGTACATAGTAGAATAATTCCCCATTTAAACACGTATAATCTTCTAAGTTCTGCACAACATGATTTTCGAAAAGGCAGATCTTGCCAATCAATTTTTGCGTGTGCACGTGAGGCTTGGGTAGACGTGATCTATGTTGTGCCGGTTTTTTGATTAATGTATCGAAATGTGCCCACATGCGCTTTGGAAGGTCTTCATTTATATCCTCGTATATGATAGGGTTACACGAGATCGAAACAGTTGTGAGTGCTCGGGATTTTGGAATAATTTGGGATCGGACCTTGAAAATCAGAGTTGACACTGATCAGAAATGTGCTGAAGCTAGGAAACTTTGCATTATTAAAAATGTTCTTCCGCACCTATCATCTTCATGTTTTGACGTCTTATATAAATATCTAGTACGTCCTCATTTAGAAAACAGTATCCGAGCGAATTTTTCAATTTCCAAGTGTGAGTTTAAAAGTTTAGAATGTATTCTACGACATGATAGCAAATTATTCACTGAAATTTTAAATTTGAGCTACTCACAACGCCTTTTCGCGGTGAAAGTTAATGGTGTCTGTTGCAGGTTAATGCACAATAGCCATGTCCTTTATAATGAAGGGAATTCACGAATATCCACAACAATATGTGATAACAAATAGAAGACTGTGCCACAGGGGACACTCTTTTCATCTGATGAATTGTGGACATTGTCAAGTAGCACATCCTCTCGATTATCCCACATAGCATTACTAACTTGAAACGCTCTTCCTTGCGATATGGTTGCACTGTCGGTTGCTAGTTTTCGAAGGGATGTTTCTAATTATTGTAGCAGCCTGTGTATTCGAGTATCGCCTTCTTTTCCTTTTATGAGCGTTGCTTACTCATTTTTGAATGGTGCCGAGCAAAAATCATCAAAAGCCTTTTGTCTCGTATACCTCACGAATAATTTTTATATCTTTATTATAAAATAATTGTTTTAAATATTTTTTTTCGAAAAACAAACAATTTTAAAAATTTTTGAATATTAAAAAATGAGGTTTATTGTGTTAGTTTGTGCATTCCTTCTTGAACCTCTCGGGGCTCGGAGGCACGCGGATGAAGCACAAGCCACTTCAAACGACAGCCTGCTTTCGAGGTATGATATTATGCCGGCGTAGCTCGTGAGGACGTCTTGATTTTTCAGTAGCGATTGATTATATTAAAGATCGAGCGCGGTTTCCAAGTCCACCTGACGATAATAGGATAAACGGTACAGAGGGCTTGGTTGGAAAACTATTGAGCAAAAATGGAAAAGAAATAACATCCAAGAATGCCCGCTCAAATCGTGTGCCGTTGAGTCCTATCCATACAACGTCTAGCCTTGCAACATAGTCTCTTTAAATGCTTGACGCGTCAAATTTAAGGTTGTCAGAAAATGGGGATAGTTGTGGTTCGATTTTCACGCTGCGACACACACAAGTTAGTTCATGAGCAGTTATGTCACGTAACACATTGCGCCTGAGGGTTGGGAGACCACCTTTTCTGCATGAGAGGGCATGTTGGACCTCTAACTCAGCTCCGCTGAGTTAGAGGTCCAACCTAACCTAATGCGCGTCACCCACGCGCATTCGCGCGTGGGTGACGCGCGAATGCGACGATGCCGCCATGATTAGAGGATTTAGAAGGGCATGAGCTGAGGGGGCGGGCGGATTCGACTAGGGAGCAACCGGCAGAGAGCAGACGGCGAATGGAAAGGTCGTCGGAATCTGAGTGCCAGGATTCGGTGAGGCAGAAGAGATCGATGGATTGCTTGGTGAATAGGTTGAGGATAAGATCGGATTTATTGAGAATAGATCTAGTGTTGAGGAGACCGAGGCGGAAACCGTGTGCTGTGGCGAAAGAGACTAGTGGAGAAGACACATAGGAGAGATGGAGCGCCATCGAATTTTTGGACGGGTGTGGACAACTTGAAAATTTCCGTCTATGTTTCGGATGGCGAGTGATGTTTCGCCGTTTTCCTCGCGACGGCGTTTTTCGATGCGGGCTGAAGAGATTTGAGCGATTTCGGAAGGGGCGCGATCGGGGAAAATTCGAGTGGTTGAAGATGACATGAGTTTGAATCGTTGAGAGAGGACAGAAGACGCGTGAGAGCGATGCTTGAAAACAATTTTTAGGAGAGGGGGCTGGGAAGGATTAGATTGAGAAGATTTGTTTAGACGGATGAATGCGACAGGAGAAATGTCCTTGAAAAAGGATGGTTTATCCGCAGGAACAATAGACGAGAGGATGGATCTGAATGCGGAAACATCGTGGTCCAGACGTGCTTGTGGAGATAAGGAGTTAGAAGGCGTGATATTAGTAACAATGACGCAACGATCGCGAGAAGCAAAGCGCTTCCGTAAAGGAGGACGACTGACGTGAGTAGGTGAGATCACGATAGAAGAGCTGGCAGTTGATGATTTGGAGGGATTTGGTTTGACGACGGGAGACATAGAGGATAATGATAATAAAGAGGGTGGCAAGCGATGTGAGGAAATGTTATGAGTGGAAGGATATTGGAGGTTGGTGGAGGTGATTTTGATCGATGGATGCAAGTTATTGAGAAACGAGACAGGAAGGACGGGACGTGGGGTGTCGGGGAGTGAAAATACATTAGTTGTAACAATTTGCGGCTCCGTCACTGTCTCGGTAGATTTATCATGAACTTGACAAAATCCATCTTGCTGCGATACAATTTGCGGCTCCTTTACGGTCTCAGTAGATTTATCAGAAATTTGAGAAATTCGATCATGATGCGTTGCCATTTCCAATTGCTCTAAGCGTTTTATTAACAAGTTGATTTGTTTCGCCGCACAGAATCCGCAGTAGAACGGTGGCCCGCCGCAAGTTTCCTGACCCAAAGCACAATTATGTGTTACTGATGTCCAGATTTGACAGCCGCTAGCGGAGCATTCCACTTGTATGTTCTCGAGCTTGCCGGTTTTATCGGTATCAACAGAGACTGCTCGCTTGGCTTCTGGTAGATTTTTCTTCTTGGCTCCCATTAACTGTAGGTTGCGATAGTTTACAATTTTTAAAACTGCGCTCCTTGTTGTGTGTTTAAGCTGTTTAAATTTTTTGTTTGTGTATTTATGCTGTTAAAATTTTTCGTTGAGCGGAGCGAGTCGATTGTATGTTTATAAGAAACCAAAATTTTTTTAGGTCATTTTTCTCTCTACCGATGATCTCTGCATTCTGTTTGATTCTGAACTTACGTCGATCCTCAATAACCTTCTGCCTAGTCGACTTCGACGTTCCCAGCGCTTGCGCCATGCTCCCTGGTTCGATTCTGACTGTAGTCTTTCTAAGCGTCGACTCCGTCACTCTTTTCGTATGTATAAACGCTTTCTTAAACGTTCACCCGACTCACTCACTCCAAATCTTCGTGATTCCTACTTTTCTCAACGCCGTTCACATCTCATTCTTATACGTACTAAACGTACTCTCTTTTGGCGAAATCAACTCGAGTCATCTTCCAACTCTAAATCTCATTGGAAAATCTTAAACTCAATTCTTTCACGATCATCTACTTCTTGTAATATAAATCCTGATGAATTTTCTTCTTATCTACAAACTAAGCTATCTAATTTACTTTCCCTACTACCCGTAGCCCCCTTGTACCCACTCTTCTCTTTAAATACTTCCCTCCCAGAACTATTCCACCTTCTTCCCGTTTCGTCTGATGAAGTTTCTTCGGTTCTGCTGTCATTACCTAATAAAACCTCTCCTTCTGACCCAATTCCCACTCACTTGCTTAAAAATATCTGCTCCTCTATCTTACCCTTCCTAACCACATTGTTAAAATCGTCCATCCGTAGCTGTACATTTCCTTCCATCTGGAAATGCGCCACTGTTCGTCCTCTCATCAAAAAGCAATCTCTCGACTCCTCACTACCATCTTCGTACCGTCCTATTTCACTTCTCCCAACCCTCTCTAAACTCCTTGAGCGTCTCGTTCTCAAGCAAGTTAATACATATCTCTTTTCCTCTAACTTATTTCCTCCCTTCCAAGCCGCTTTTCGCTCTAATTACTCTACTGAAATTGCCTGTCTTAAAGTTTATAACGACTTACTCATATCGCGCGATCATAAATTATGTAGTGTCATAGTTTCTCTTGATCTATCGTCTGCTTTTGACATCGTCGATCACTCGATTCTTCTCCATCGCCTTCGTCATGATTATGGCTTCTCTTTACCCACTGTATCATGGTTTTCTTCATATCTATCAAACCGTACATTTCGCGTATATTCTAACTCTTCTCTCTCATCCTTCGTCCATTCCGTCCGGTGTTCCACAAGGTTCCGTATTAGGCCCTATACTTTTCTCTCTTCTTCTTGGTGATTTGTCTTCGATTTCTCATAAATTTAACTTCCATGTTATGCAATATGCTGATGACATTCTCATCTATGCTCATGCACCTGTTTATCGTATTCACGATCTTAGTGTTTCCGCTTCGCACTGTCTAGTCTCAATTTCCAATCATCTTTCTTCCCTTTGCCTTTCTCTGAATCCTGATAAATCCAAAATTATGTGGATCCTACCTCGACGCCTCGGCTTCGAACCTCCCTCCGTATCATTAAATTCTACAATTCTTCCTATCGTTGATAATCTCGTTTTCCTAGGCTTCCATTTTGACAACCGACTTTCACTTAAACCTTTCGTTAGAGATAAAGTACGCTCATCTACCTTGATACTCCGCAACCTCCGTCAAGTTCGTAGATTGATCGATTTCCCTTCTTGTATGACTCTCATATCATCTCTCCTTTTTTCTAGGCTCGATTATTGTCATAGTCTATTTTCCAACTCACCTAAATCCACTCTTCTTCCCCTACAACGCATCGTCAACGCAGCTGTCCGAATTCTCCTCCGTCTTCGTCGTTTTGATCATACATCCTACCATCTTGCTTCTCTCGATTTGCCTACAATTTATTGTCGTGTTCAAATTCGTCTTCTTATCGTTGCTTTCCGCCTTGTAACTTTTCATACCCCTTCATTTCTCAACCTTCCTTTTCTTGATAATTCTCGTCCTGTTTACTGTTCCTTGCGTTCCTGTAATTCCCTTCTTTTACATGTCCCAAACTACTCTACCTCCTTTGGACTCCGCTCCTTCCTGGTGGCTGCTCCTCTATCGTGGAATCATCTGCCCATTCATATACGCCAATCAACTTCCCTGCAGTGCTTCAAACGACAAATCCGATCCCATTTTAACAATTTATCTGCTTGACTTTTTCATTTTTGTTTGTGGACTTGTAAGCGTACAGCTTGTACGCATTTGCCACATTAAATAAATTTGTATTATTATTTTTGACCTGGGGCAAGTTGCACTTTTTTCACAAACGTCTTCTATATCTGTTGAAATAATATGCAGGATTGCCTTACTTCTGATGCGTCGGGATGTGTTGTATATACCTATTAGTCTAATTCTGCCTGTTTTCTTTCCTGGTGCGATTAATCTGCATGCGGTAAAAGCTTTGAGACCCTGTACTGAACGACTCGGTCACGATGCGGATCGTCAAACCTCCAAGGGACCTGGGCACGTGCTGCCATACAAGTGCATCAAGACCGGATGGTCAAGCACTTCCCTTTGTCTGTTTTCATGCTCTGATGATGTCATTTTGGTCAAGTGTATAAAATCGACATAAATGATTATCTTTCGACTTTCTATGTATTGCGGATAGTAAAATATCGGAGGGAGTTTGACAACAGGCGGATGCAAATCCTGAAGGTTGGTTTTTGCGGATTTTCCGTTCATTTGAATGTCTGATGACAGGACCGTAAACTTTGTTTTGTCTTCGAGCACTTGCGTTCCGGCGGTTATCTTTCCTTGTACCATCAATTTTCTATAACGCTTGTTCCAATCATGGGTGATTGATTTAGTTTGCAGCTGCAAGTTGCGTTGTAGGTATTCTGCTTCTATGAATAGTTCACTAAAATTATTTTGTTGCCAATGAGTAAACCTCCGTTCAACGGTTTTGCGAACTATCGACACATTTTTCGTCGGGATCCGCTGCAGTACGCATTAAGCGAACGCTACAACTGATTTGAGTGCGGGAGGTTCGCCAGTCATGTTTGATCCAACTTTTAAGTAGAAGGTTGATAGGGTTTCTATGATCATATAGCTAACGTCGCAGGCGGGCAGTCTGATTAAGTTTGGCCTATATTAGATAACTTCATTGTAAATATCCTTGATATTATTGACGGAACGATATCTTTCGATGGTATCTTCGGATGAGGTCATTGTTTGTTGGGTATGTTAACTATTTGAGAATATCGACTCTGATGACTGAAGGTGCGACTAAACTGGTTCATTGATATTTGATATGTGATTGTCTTTGAGACCATTCTGAGGGATTTTGTTAGGCAATCGTCTGTTAAAGCATTTTATATCCCCACAATTGACGCACGGGATGTTCATCTTTCAGCATCGACATCCCAGGCAACCAGCGTTGGGGCCATTGCATCCGCGGCACTTTGTTATGGAGCTGGACTTCCCTCGTGGCGTATTTGTAATTCTGTATGTATATTTTTAAATCCAAGAAAATTCAGCTGTCTACATTATTTTATATCCTTATCTTGCGTATTTTATTGTAATTATACTGCACAATTATAATCTTTTTGTAATTATTTTTTATCAAGTATTTTATCAAGTATTGTAAGTAATTTGTTATAATCAAGACAATTGTTTTAACTAGTAATTTTTAACCAGTAATTTATCCAGTAATTTTTAGTTTAACCAATAATTTTTTATTATTTTATTATTAATAAAAATATTTTTTCAAATCAATTTATCAATAATACATCAAGTTATCGTTACTTATAGTTAGCATTTTATCGCATATAATTCGTTCTTCATTGCGCTAATCCAGTTTCTACCTGACCATATCCCGGATGGACGCATTATCATTAAATTTGAATTCTGATTTTCTCCTGTGGAGGCATGATGACACCACTTTCATCAATGTAAAGCTTATTCGTGTGAACAAATTATGCAAGCAATCAGAGTATAATTTTCCTGACTTCATCGCACCTCTAGATGCACATGTTCCTATCAACTTAAGCAAATCCTTACCCATTGCGCCATCTACAAAAAGAAATAGCAGGAACAAAATTAGCTCTTTCAATAGTTTGTATTCGATCTTCGTATTTAAATCTTTTTCTTTGTGAATGAAAGTCAAAGCAACTCGCAACATCTGAATGACAGTAAGACGGAGCCAAATGATTAGATACACTTACGTCAAAAACGACCGGTCCATCCTACCGTTGTTTATTGAGCTACATACCAAATCTATTCTAAATGAGTACTCTATTGTTGTCGTGGATTTTTCGAATAAAAAATTTGAAGGGACTGGTTGGAGTTTTGGTTCTACATCGACCGAATTAAAGCCGTCTTTTAAAATATCAGCTAATACGTGACAGAAAGCATCGTGTCTAATAAAGGTGTTTCGTCTACCTTCTGTGATGGCTCTACTGCTAGGATACCATTGTAGTCGACATCTAAATTGTAACGTACTTTCATTGCATTGGGAAACTGTCTTGAGTTAAGGTAACACCCATTGCTTAGTGATGGAATGCAATTCAACCAGGAAGAACATGCTAGTTGCATAGCGTGATCAATAACGACTCCCCATCTTAAACTATCAATATTAACCAGACCTTCTCTCGTAATTTAAATTATGTTTCTTTCTCGTTATGAATTTCTTTCAAATAATTATTTTGCTTGATAAGTCGTTGATCTTCTGCTAACTCAATCAGATTAAGTAATGCCATTTCTCTTGAACTTATATAATTTAATCTCGAATCTTGGCACGGATTGCGGACTCCCATGCCATCATGGCGTGTGGGTAAGAAAATCAGTACCTTTAACGTCTCCTCCATATGATCACGCCCAAGCATCAATGTTACAAGCTGCTCACTTATAAATTGTTCAATGTCATAGAACCATGCGGTCCAGATATGAGTAGTTCTTTATATAGAAGTCCACTCGCATTGTATGGCTGTTATAAGCAAAGTATAAGCGACATGAGCATCAAAAACAGTTAACTCTGATAGCATTAGCAGATCATCCAGGCAAACCGCACTCTTACTTTTCACCTGATTCATTATATATTCCTCAGTATCTATTTAACTTCCTAGAACTTTGATTCCGTTGTGTAATATTTATCTTTTCATCACTAAAATCTTTGTAATCGTCTATTGTCATATCTCTGTTTACCAAAAGAAAGCATTTACTCGCGTTTACATAATAGCCAAAATTAGGACCAATGTTATTGATAGCCTTTCATACTTGCTGCAATTGCTCACAAGTCCCAATAAATGTTGCATCAACAGCATACCACAACTGGACAATATCTGGAACAAGGTTTTCAAGTGGTTTATCATTGGTAAAGATGCAGTTGTAAAAGCGACGATAGCCAAAGGATGACCCTGAGTTATACCTTCCTCGGAGAAAATACACTCATCACAAGCAGTAATAATAAATACAGCTTTTTATCATCTTGCATGTTTACTTTTGTATAATCATGAAAAATCTACACTCTTGTAAAATCGTTGCCTTCTAAATATTCACAATACAATCCTTACAGTTGATATGAAAGATCCCGTAATGAAAAAGACATGACTTTAAGATATAGACTCCACGAAAAAGTCTTTAATGAATAATAATATATTTTTTTTAACGTGGCAAATTTGTCAGTTCAAGCTTACAAGTCCACTAAGTAACGAGAAAAAAACATCAAAAGTCAATCAAATAAATTAGTAAATTGTTTAAATGGGATCGCTTTAGGCGCTTGAAGCACGACAGGAAGTTTGATTGGCGTATATGAATGGGCAGATAATTTTGGCTTGGAAACCTAAGCCAAAAAAGGATTTTTTTACGTGGCAAATGTGTGCTGGCGCACGCTTACATGACCACAGAAAAATAAAAATCATGTGTCGAAAAGGTGGGAACAGAGGATGTATTTGAATGTGATAAAGGAAAGAGTGCGGCGGACGTCGAGATATAGCTGATTCCAGACAAGTGGGGCGGTGACGAGGAAGGAACGGAGACTGTAGTTGTTAGAGTAATTCGGAACGTAGAGTAAGAGGGAATGACGGAAACGCAATAATAGAGAGGTGGGGCAAGTGTTGTATAGGAAAGAGAGGTTGTTGAACGATGGGGAGCCGACAGTGATTAGACGGAAAGTGACGAGAAGGCGGAGTTTGATGCGGATGTGGATGGTGGCCAGGAGAGTTGGGCAAGATATGTGGATGTGTGGTCGAAGCGACGGAGACGTAGGAGCACTCGAACGGCGGAGTTGATGATGCGTTGTAGGGGTAGGATTATGGTTTTTGGAGAATTGGCGAAAAGGCTGAGGCAGTAATCGATTTTAGGGAAAAGGAACGATGGAAGAAAAGAATACAAGAAGGAAAGTCGATAAGGGGGCGAATATAGCGTATGTCACTAAGAATTAAGTTAGACGAGCTGACCTTGTCACGGATGAAGGATTTAAGGAAAAGGTGATAATCAAAATGGAATCCAAAGAAAGTGAGATTGTAAACTACGGCGATGATTTATGAGGCAAAAGATACAAAAGAAGGAGATATGTTAGGGTTACGGGAAAGGATCCACATTATTTTGGACTTATCGGAGTTTAGAACGAGATGAAGATGGAATAAGCGTTTGTAGGTAGAAGACAGTTGAAGGCAGAAATGCCGATATCGTGTATGCGATGGGTGGGTGCATGAACATAGATGATGATGTCATCGGCGTATTGCATGACGATAACGGAGTAATATATACGTTTATCTAATATATATTTATTTTTACGTGGCAAATGCGTGCCGGCGCACGCTTACATGACCACAACAACGACAAAAAATCTAAATCATGTTTCGAGGAGATGAGTATAGAGGCGGCATTTGAATACAATAAAGGAGGGAGCACGGCGGACGTCGAGTGGGAGCTGATTTCAGGCGAGTGGGGAGGTGACGAGGAAGGATCGGAGACCGTCGTTGTTAGAGTAGTTGGGAACGTAGAGTAAGAGGGAATTACGGGAACGCAGTGATAGAGAGAGGTGGGACAAGCGTCGTCTAAGAAAGAGAGGTTGATGAATGATGTGGAGCCGACAGCGATGAGACGAAAAGTTACGAGAAGGCGAAGTTGTATGCGGATGTGGATGGTAGGCCAGGAGAGTTGGGCAAGATATGTGGATGTGTGATCAAAGCAACGGAGACGTAGGAGCACTCGAACGGCGGAGTTGATGATGTGTTGTAGGGGTGGGATGATTGATTTTGGAGAATTGGCGAAAATGCTGAGGCAGTAATCGATTTTTGGGAAAAGAAGCGATAAAAGAAAATACATACAGGAACGGAAATCGATAAGGGGTCGAATACGGCGGATGTCACGGAGAATTAAGTTAGACGAGCAGTCCTCGCCAAGCAGAAGAGAGAAAAGCAGGGGACCTATGATTGAACCTTGTAGGACCTCGCAGAAAATAGGGATGGGAGATGCTGATGAATTAGTACAGACGCGATAAGAACGGTCGGATAGATATAAGGCAAACCATGCTATGGTGGAAGAAGAAAAGCTGTAATTATAACGAAGGCGAGACAAGAGGATGAAGTGGTCGACGATGTCGAAGGCGGCTGAGAGGTCGAGAAAGATTATTATTACTAAAATGTCAGCGATCGTAGCTCAATAGACACCTTCACAATTTAAAATATAAAAAGGAAACTAACAACAAAGTAGTTAAAAAATTAGTCAGTTTCTTCAAAGTAGATATAAATCCACGTCTGTTTGTTTGGTTCACCACTTCCGCCGGTAAACTGTTCCAAGCTGGAATGACACGCACGGCAAAATTAATGTTTCTTTTTTACACCAGTGTTTACGTTGTAACATATGTAGACGACCACGTAATCTTGAGTCATTTTGCGTACAAAATAGACTTCTAACGGGATTCTCAGGATTGCTAATCTCCCGCTACACCACAACCAGGTCATTTAGTGCTCGAAGTGAAGATAATGAGGACATATTAAGGCGACTTAACCGTTCCTTATAAGTAAGGTTATGAAGGCCCACTACTCGTTTAGAAGAACGTCACAATATCAGTTCAATACGAAACTCTTCCGATTTGTTAACTGGGTATGATGCTGGAGAACAATAGTTAAGAACACTTGAACAGAGAGTAGTGAATAAAAGTTTAAATGACTCAATTTCTAATTTACTAAAACATCTGGAAATCATACCGGAAATTCGAGTTGCTCTAGCACATATTTGCTCCGTATTTTCCTAGTGCCTAGATCATCCGAAACAACGACGCTTAAGTCTCTATATTTACGAACTATAAGAATTGGTTTAAGTTAATTGAGTAGCTGGTTGTCGAAAACTTATTACCTATGTGCATGTATGCACATTTTGTCACATTAATACTTAAACAGTTCTCAGCTGACCAATACGTCAATGTATTGATATCAGACTGTAACATTTGTCGGTCAAGGTCATTAACAACACAGCGATAGACCTTAAAATCATCGGCGTACAACAACGTTTTTGACAGCAGTAATGATGGGAGTTCGTTAATATATATTAGATAAAATTGGTCCTAAAATCGATCATTGTGGTACACCACTACATATAGAAGTCCAATCTGACAAAGTCCCACTTACTCTGACTACTGTAGTTCTATCTAATAAATACGCACGAATCCAATTAACAATTACAGAATCAAATCGAAGTCCTATAAGTTTGCCAATAAGTATATTATGATTGATTGTATCGAAAGCACGCGAGAAGTCCACAAATACCACGTTGGTGTCGACACCGGCATCAAAAGCACTGGACCAATCATCTCTAGCAATTAGAAGATTTGAACATGTTGATCTACTCGAACGGAATCCATGTTGGGCAGGATGTAAAAGGTTATTTATCGAAATATGGCGGTTGATGTGTAACAAAATCAAACGCTCTAGTACCTTACAGCAAATACATGTCAGACTAACTGGTCTAAAATTGCTGGCACATGACCTATCCTTTTTTAAATACAGGGCAAACTATCGATTTTAGTCAGTCGAGGGGAATCTTTGATTTGCATAAGGAAAATATGAATATTCGATTTAGTGGACCGCAAATGCGGGAGGCTAATTCTCTAAGTAGGATGGATGGCAATCCGTCAGGACCAGCAGAATGACACCGTTGTAATCGTCGAAGTTGCTCATATACATGAGCGATATAAATATGTGACGCCAAGTTAAATGATTTGTTATTATGATGAAAGGTGCCGTGTACAGTAACTGATTCATATATTCTAGGAAATAATGTCTCTACAAATGTATTAGCGACCATATAATCGTCGACAACTACTTTATTTTTCACACGTAACGGAAAACATTTGCATCTCGATCGATTTTTGGATGCACAATATTTGAAAAATAAACTTGGCTCATACTTGATATTATGAACGAGTGATTTCTCAAAGTAGAGTTTCTTAGATCTTTAAAGTGCCGTAAATCTGTTTCTTGCGTTTCGATATAATTGATATTCTCCTTTAGATTGACGATATCGACGATAAAGGATCTTACACTCCTTAAGAAGATTTCCTAACTCTACGTCAAACCACGGATTATTGTATTTACTTCAAGAAAAGGAAGGTTGAGAAAGGAAGGGGCATGAAAAGTTATAGGGCGAAAAACAATGAGAAGGAAAATTTGAATACGACAGTAAATAGTAGGCAAATCGAGAGAAATAAGATTGTGAAAGTGACAAAACGACAAAGACTGAGGAGAATCCGGACGGTAGCGAGACGATGCGTTGTAGGGGAAGAGCGGATTTAGGTGACTTGGAAAATAGACTAAGACAGTAATCAAGTCTTAAGAACATTATAGAAGATATGAAAGTCATACAAGAGCAATCGACCAATCTACGAATTTGACGGAAGTTGCGGAGAATCAAGGTAGATGAGCGTACTTTATCCCGAACGAAAGGTTTAAGTAAAAGTTGGTTGTCGAAATGGAAGCCTAGGAAAACGAGATTATCAACGATAGGAAGGATTGTAGAATTTAATGATACGGAGGGACTATCTATGACAAGGAGTAGAGGTAGGATCTACATAATTTTGGATTTACCATAATTCAGAGAAAAGCGAAGGGAAGAAAGATGATTGGAAATTGAGGCAAGACAGTTGAAAGCAGAAACACTAAGATCATGAATACGATAAACAGATGCATGAGCATAGATGAGAATGTCATCAGCATATTACATAACATGGAAGTTTAATTGATAAGAAATCGAAGACAAATCAGAGGATAGAGGAAAGCAAAAGGCCTAATACGGAGCCTTGTGGAACACCGAATGAGATGGAAGAAGGGTAAGAAAGAGAAGAGTTAGAACAGACGCGAAATGTACTTTCGAGACATATGTGATGTTGAGACGTTCTTAATTAAAGCAGATTTGATGTTAGTGTAGAGGAAATTACGTTTTCCTAAGCACGTTTTACACCATATATTTGCACTTTCTTCTAATGACAATTTATTATTATTAGTATACAACAGCCTGTGGCTGTTGTACTGTGGCTCGAAGATCAATCTTCCCCATGCACTATCATGCAAACATGGTGGTCTTCCGATTATTCGCCATAATGCGGTTCGGGACACTATAGCATCAGCGCTAAGCCAAGTTGCTCACAACGTTGGGATTGAACCGGAGTTATCGAACGTTCCCGAGAGCACCCGTTTTGAAAATCCAGCGACTACTACCAAACAATGTGCCCGTCTGGATATTGTCTGCTCCGGTTTACATGGATCTCGATTCGAGCGGACGTTCTTCGACGTCAATGTCTTTTCTTCTCATGCTCAATCGAACACAATACGCAGTCCTGACAACGCTTTCGATTATAACGAAAAAAGAAAAAAATCCAAGTACCTCGAAAGAATCCGAAGGATAGAAAACAGCTCCTTTATCCCGCTCGTCTTTTCAACATCAGGGGGTTTCGGCAAAGAAGCTAGTATGCTAGTAAAGACTATTGTGACCGCTTTAGCTCAACAAGGAGACATACGCTACAGTGATATAGCTATTAGACTAAAAAGAAAAATAAGCTTCGAAATTGCTCGGTCAATATCGGCCTGTCTCCGGAGTCCACGGTCAACACGAGGTACTCCCATGCGTAGTACATTCAAACACCCAGCCGACTCGTCTTCGTAGCTGTATCCAGTATCCAATTCAGCAGTTTATTGCTCGACATTTTTGGACCCATTTGCGGGTAACCTTGATTGTATGCTTTACTAAAACAAATTTTTCCGTTTAAAAAAAAGTATACAACAGCCGATGAGCGGTGGCTCGTTTGGCTGGATCTCAATGTAAAAAAGTACAATGTCAGTAAAACAAAAAAAAATCCAAATCAGGATTTTAAGAGGATAATCAGGATTTTAAGATGATAATCATTTAAGAGGATACAAGCTTAAACTGATACACAAATTGGTACCACGACATAACCGAAGTGACATAAGACATTAAATTATCAAACGATTGAACACTTTGCCAGCTGTTGTTGCCGAGGCTACGCATATTTCAGGATTGAAGAACTGTCTTCGTATTGGTTTTCGCCTTAGAGCCTGACGGTTTTTTGCTGATTATTTTTTAACTTTTTTCTGTTTATTGTGATGTCCCTGTCTTGAGCTTTGCTTTTTTGATGGTCAATTAAATAAATAAATCTGAATTAACCTTTGAAATAGCTAACCCTGACCATATTAGTAAGAAAATCAAATTCGGTTGGAGTAGGGCAATATAATCAATACTACAATAAATTTGTTGCCAAATATTGATATAATTGGTATACGTTAAACAGTTTTCTTCATGACTGAAAAGAACAGAGATACATTCTTGTGAAGCCTGCACGACTTTGTCAGCAGGGAGGGATAAGAAGTTCGCTCATTATTATTATTATTATTATTAATGTTTCAACAGCACATAAAAGCATGGCTTAATTGGCTGGTTCACTGCAGAAAAAAAGAAAATATAATAAAAGTATCACAAATACTTTTAATAATTATAAATTACCCGAGATAAATAGCTACCAAAAAAAACAGTAATCCTAAAAGAAAAATTATAACGCTCAATCCCAAAACAGTCAGCTTGTTGGATCGATCAGAATTAGGAACGCAATCAAGCCCTCTAAAATATCAATAAATACAACATTAATAATAAAGCCAGCATTTAATTTATTACAACATACAAAAAACAATCGTTCCATGTGATAGTGCATCACACCTAAAGAATAAAATATCCCAAGTACAGTTCAACATTCTTTTTAAATTTATTTTTCAACGATTTTAGTCATTTGATTGACAGGTAATTCTAATAATGTGTAGCTCTGTTAATTAAAGTCGAACATACACGACTTGGTCTCATTCGACGTTTTATAACGTACGAATGACTATGTAGCAGTTCAAATCAACGAATCGGTAAAGTCTAACGTAAAAGGTGACATGAGACAGTTAAAACTGCTTGAATAAGAAAGATAAGTCTTTAAAAGATATCGTTCAGTGGTAAGCAGTTTTATCTGGATACGGGCATTGTACGGAAAGTTCTGGACGGATCTAACAAGACGCGAGCAACTTCGTAGTATAGACTCGTATAAAGATACAAATTATTACAAGTTATTAGATACAAGTTATTAGAGATTATCATGAGGAACTGCTGTGTTATCAAGTTTCAACCGCTATTTCTCTACCCAGCAAAGCAGTGGGGTCAAATACGCGCTAATGGCGTATTTCCTCTGATGAAATTTGATATTTAGTGTATCTTATTCTAATACAAAGCATATTGTTTATTATCCATCTATAAAAAATCCGTTTAATAGTTTCCATAATTTTTAATAATATTTTGTGGTGCAGCTCATGTCAACCTTCAACTGGTTACCACTCGATGGGCTGACGAGTGTAACTAAGAGTTATATTTCGTCACTCAGTGCGACTACTGCACTTATTCCGTTGCAGCAGCCCCTCATCTCCTCAATTCGAGGGTATAAATTGAGTGGGAGCACCAATGACTTATCTTTTGGCAAGGTTATAAGGAACTGAGATTGTGAAGCTAATAGTCTGATTCTAATGATTTCGAATATCCGTGATCAATGATCAATTCTCCAAGAAGGATGAGCTTGTGTCCTGTGTTCACATTTTGAGACCGGGTGTTGCCGTATTTTGTGAAACGAAGATCAATTCATCCCATGGTGATAGTGAAATTAGCATTGACGGATATGTTTGTCATCGGGCCGACCGGGCGTCTCGTCGAGGCGGAGAGGTACTAGTCGATATCTCTGAGGATCTGTCTGCACGTGGCATTGTCATTTCGTGTGACCTGATGAACACTATAAATCGATATAGTTTCGTATTTACATTGATGATACTTTGTTATGTAAGGTGGGGGAAGTTTACAAATATCCCTTATCTGACTATGTCAGCTTGATCACTGATTTACGTGTGCACGCCTCACATCCATTTGTCTTGATGGGTAATCTTAATATGCCGCATGTTGATAGGTCTGACTACAGACCTATGCCGTGTTGTGACTTTCACCCCCGTTTGTCTGATTGGCTGTATAAATGAATGTTGCCTTTTTAACTCGTAGACAAACCAACACGATGCTGTGGAGCTCAATCTTTACTGCTTGATGTATGTCTTGCCTCTTCGAATAATCTGGATACGGATATCAGGCAGGACTGCCCTACTGGTAAAAGTGATCAAACAGTCATTTTGGGTTGCATACGTGCTGATATCAATTCTACCTTATAGTTGAACCTGCACTTAATCCATTCACGACAAATTTTGTTCTAGCAAACCATCTCTTCCAACAAGTTGTATGGCCTTCTCCGTCTTCCTACACTCTGGAACAACTATAGTGTATCTTCCGCGGCACCATCCTGTCAGTATATCGACGATCTACTCCACTGCTCGTAGATCGTTCCTACGTAGGCGGAAAGCAACGATAAGAAGACGAATTTGAATACGACAATAAATAGTAGGCAAATCGAGAGAAGCAAGATGGTAGGATGTATGATCAAAACGACTAAGACGGAGGAGAATTCGGACGGCTGCATTGACGATGCGTTGTAGGGGAAGAAGAGTGGATTTAGGTGAGTTGGAAAATATACTAAGACAATAATCGAGTCTTGAGAACATGAGAGAATATATGAGAGTCATACATGAGGGGAAATCGTTCAATCTACGAATTTAATAATACTATAATTTATTTAACGTGGCAAATGCGTGCAAAATGCACGCTTACATGACCACTGACAAACAAAAAAAAGAACATCAAAAGTCACAGATAACTAGTTAATTGTTGAAATAGAAATGGATTTGGCGTTTGAAGTACGGCATAGATGTTGATTGGCGGATATGAATAGGCAGTTGATTCCACAAGAGAGGAGCAGCCACAACGAAAGAGCGGAAGCCAAAAGAGGTAGAGTAGATTGATACATGTAAAAGAAGGGAATTACGGGAACGCAGAGCACAATACACAGTACGAGAATTGTCGAGAAAAGGAAGGTTGAGAAATGAAGGGGTATGAGAAGTTATAAGGCGAAAAGCAATGATAAGAAGACGAATTTGAACACGACAATAAATGGTAGGCCAATCAAGAGAAACAAGATAGTAGGATGTATGATCAAAACGACGAAGACGGAGGAGAACTCGGACGGCAGCGTTGATGATGCGTTGTAAAGGAAGAAGAGTGGATTTAGGTGAGTTGGAAAATAGACTAAGACAATAATCGAGCCTAGAAAAAAGGAGAGATGATATGAGAGTCATACAAGAAGGGAAATCGATCAATCTACGAACTTGACGGAGGTTGCGGAGTATCAAGGTAGATGAGCGTACTTTATCTCTAACGAAAGGTTTAAGTGAAAGTCGGTTATCAAAATGGAAGCCTAGGAACACGAGATTATCAACGATAGGAAGAATTGTAGAATTTAATGATACGGAGGGAGATTCGAAGCCGAGGCGTCGAGGTAGGATCCACATAATTGTGGATTTATCAGGATCAGAGAAAGGCGAAGGGAAGAAAGATGATTAGAAATTGAGACAAGACAGCTTGAAACAGAAACACTAAGATTATGAATATGATAAGCAGGTGCGTGAGCATAGATGAGAATGTCATCAGCATATTGCATAACATGGAAGTTAAATTTATGAGAAATCGAAGACAAATCAGAGGATAGAGGAAAGCAAAAGGCCTAATACGGAGCCTTGTGGAACACCGAATGAGAAGTACATTTCCTTCCAGATAGAAGGAAATGTACGCCTACGGATGGACGAGTTGAACAATGTGGTTAGGAAGGGTAAGATATAGGAGCAGATATTTTTAAGCAAGTGAGTGGGAATTGGGTCAGAAAGAGATGTTTTATTAGATAATGACAGCAGAACCGAAGAAACTTCATCAGTGAAACGGGCAGAAGGTGGAATAGTTCTGGGATGGAAGTATTTAAAGAGAAGAGAGGGTACAAGGTTGATATGGCTAGTAGGGAAAATAAATTAGATAGCTTAGTTTGTAGATAAGAAGAAAATTCATCAGGATTTATATTACAATGAGTAGATGGTCGTGAAAGAATTGAGTTTAAGATTTTCCAATGAGATTGAGAGTTGGAAGATGAGTCGAGTTGATTCCGCCACAAGATAGTACGTTTAGTACGTATAAGAATGGGATGTGAAAGGCGTTGAGAAAAGTAGGAATCACGGAGATTTGGAGGGAGTGAGTTGGGAGAACGTTTAAAAAAGCGATTATACATATTAAGATAAAATTATTAATGCCTTAGCTTTTTCCTTGATAATTAAAACGGATTCCAGGGGGAAAGCTAAGAAATGCTTAATTTAATCACTAAAATAATCCTTGTTGTAAGGTGATAAAATTATTGTTGACTAGAACACATCATTTTAGTTATAGCTCATAACCCACTCGACGTCCGCCGCGCTCCCTCTTTTATTACATTCAAACACCGCCTCCATATCCACTTCCTCGAAACATGATTTAGATCTTTTTGTTGTGGTGGCGGTCATGAAGCGTGCGCCGTCACGTATTGGCCACGTAAAAATAAACTTTTTTTAAGAAAAAATATCAAAATGTTTGGCAAACTGGATATAATAGACCAATAGCCAAATGGTTGCGAGATTTAAAGTGTTAGCAATATGTTAAAAACCTTATAATATTATGGTGATGAAAGCTAATCCAATGATTTTGGTAAATTGTACGGCAAAATACTGCTAATTTAATGAAGAGCGAAGATAACAAACATAGGTTCTGAATGAAATTCTGAATTTGTCAAAAATCACAAATTAAAAGTGTTAATGAACTTGTGACGAGTGGGTATAAAAATATATCATACAATAATCAATCAACAGAAATATACTAGAATATCAAACAATATCCGATAAGTCTTTATATTTAATTGTTCATACTTGTACAAATTTCAGTTTGTACTGTACAGTATACGAAAAAATCCGCACAAAAAGTTATTACAGACCATTCAGTACATGAATTGACAGCGAAAATTTAAGAAAACGAAAAGTTATGAAATGTATTTATCAGACGAGACTATTGCGTAGACACTAGTTAGTTTAAATTAGCAGTGCGACGAACTACTATACATAGAGATAGATAATAATCGGATTTAGTCGTTTGTATATGGATATTGTAGGAATAGGAAAATTGCACTGTCTATTGTCTATTGCACTGAATAACAAAAAGCGATTAATTATTTCATAAAATTTCTTGGAAAGGCCTACAGAGTTTAGCCGAAATATTAATAATAAAGATTTTCTTAAAACCATGCCTGTTAAAACCATGTCAGTTAAACCACGCCAGTTAAAAATGTCAGTTGGTACACAAATTTTTAAACTGTTCGAGAATTAATGCAGAAATAGAAGCGACATTCAATTTTATTAAGATAAATGAGGTACCTATTTGTAAAATAATGTAACTGCGAAGGACAATAATGTTATTACTATGCAGGATTTTTTATTGATAAAAATCAGGAAACGTTAAGTATACAATTTTCGGTGAATCGTTGCACAAATTGAATGAGGTATCGATGAGCATTTATTAATTTTTTTTTGAAGGAATTATTCAAGTTATAGAATTATTATTATTATTATTATTATATTATTAAAAAAAAGTTTGAGATAAAATAACATACAATCTAAAGTAAATACAATTAATATACACAATCAATGTGCACCGTTCTGATAACAGAGCTAGCGAAGCGAGCGTAAGGGGCAAGGAAATATAAAGGATCGTACGCCCAGGGTACTTCCCGGGGTACACACTCGCACGAAAACTAACAGTTTAACAAACCATCCCAGGGTATAAGGGCTCTGGTTTCTCTACAAAGGGAAGTGTGTATCTACTGCCCATTCCCGAGAAACTTCGTCTATACAAACGCGATCATCCCGGGATACAGGGGCTCTGTCTAGCAGACGGAATATCAACGAGTCCGCCGCAACAATCAGAGATAATACAATCGGCATGGTTAGAGGGAAACCCTCTTCGGTAACTCCTTGCTGCACGTGCAATGGACCGGCAGCGAAATGTAAAGGATGCCGATGCGCAAAGACCGATACAAAATGCAGTAACTGCCGGGCTCCCAATTGCGGAAACAAGATCCTCAGCTGCCCAATAAGCGGCACCGTAAGGTCAGGAGCCGACCAGACACAAATCCAGAAAGCTACGGGAGAAACAGACAAAACTCCAATCACACTCTCGATTACCGACATCTTTGAGCAAGTGGTTCACTGGAAGCCAAATCTCTTCAGATTACCTAGGTGTGCGGAGTCGAAACGTTTTATAATAGAACTTGCCCGTATATATAGGGAATCTTGGTCTCAACAGGAATCTTTTACAAAAGCCATTGTAATCGGACATTTGATTCTCCAACGAGATATTCGCACCTCCCATAAGACCCTCAAAGTAATACTGTCTCGAAGATTAGACCTTTGGCTAAAAAACGAGTTTACATCTCTTTACACGGAAGCGTATATCTTGCAAGAATTCAGTCGACGTAAAAGACCAAACAGTACATCACGCGATTGGCGCAGGAATTTCACCAGTCTGGTAGTGAGTGGAAGATTAAATGGAGCGATGCATTTGCTAGACACAGATGCAACAACCGGAACCCCACTAAATCCTGATGACATGATCGGTCCTACGACCGTTCGAGAGCTACTCCTCGACAAACATCCCATTGCAGCAAAATTAAACAGTAATGCTCTTGACTGGAATCATGTTATCCCGCCACATAGCTTTCATCCCGTGGTTTTTGACTCCATAGACAAGAAACTAATAGTCTGTATGGCCAAACGTGTCACAGGTGGAGCAGGTCCCTCAGGAATTGACGCACAGTCCTGGACACATATGCTCTCAAAATTCGGGAGAGAATCAGATGAACTTGCTGAGGCCATAGCCTCATTCACAAGAGCATTAGCGACAGAGCGCATACCAATGGACATTACACAGGCTCTAACATCATGCAGGCTAATCGCATTAACAAAGAAAACTGGAATTCGACCAATAGGAATCTGTGATGTTAGCAGAAGAATAATGACGAAGGCTATATTATCCATGGTCTCGGAAGACATACAGCAGGTATGTGGAAGAAGTCAAATGTGTGCAGGCCAACGAGCTGGCGTGGAATGCGTTACACGAGCCATCCGCAATGAACTTACAAACAATCCGAATCATATTCTTCTATCAATTGATGCCGACAACGCATTTAACAGAATTAATAGAGAGGCGGCCCTTTGCAATATTGATCGAATATGTCCGTCGCTTTCTATAGTCATGCATAATTTTTACGACCACCCTTCTAATCTATCTGTCGGAGGCGAATTCGTTAAATCACAAGAAGGATTTACACAAGGTGACGTCCTAGCCATGCCCGCATTTGCGATCGCCACACTGCCAATAATACATCACATTTCCACAAAGTTCCCTCAAGTTCGGCAACTTTGGTACGCCGATGACGGCAACTTGATTGGTTCTCCTATCCAAATCAGAGCTGCATACGATCTACTGTGTAAAATTGGCCCAGCGTTTGGATTTCACGTAAATCCCCAGAAATGTTCAATATTTACGCCAACAATGGAAGAAGCTAACACATGCCAACAATTTAACGGAACAAATGTAGAAGTCCGAACGGACGGAATTGTGATACTAGGCGCACCCATTGGAGTAGACAAATACGTATACGAGGTCGTAGAATCAAAAGTAGACAAGTTTTGCAACTTGGTCGAACGATTAGCCGATGTGGGAATTTTAGATCTGCAGATAGCATATGCCTGTTTCACTAAAGCGTTACAGCACAAGTGGTTTCACACGCAAAGAACAACTCAATGCTCATCAGATTGGTTTGCCCCGTTGCGGGAATCCATCAGATCCTCCTCGGACAACATATTCGGCCTCGATGATTCGGATGGATCGCTATGGCCTCTCATCTCTTTACCCCTACATTGTGGTGGCCTCGGCATCATCGATCCATATATGAGTGCTGGCGTTGAATGTGAAAATTCTGGACATCTATGTGAACCTTATTTAAATGGATTACAAGGAATGGAACTTAAACTAGAGCAAGATTTCCGAGCCAACGAAGTTCACAGGCGGAAGAAAACACAATACAAGGCCTCTTTGCTAGCCCAACTTCCTACATATGATATCATAAAGAGACGGATTATTCAACACACAATGATAAAAGGCGCATCTTCCTGGCTTTCTGCGTTCCCCACAAGAGAGTCACAAACTCGAATAGACAATACAACATTTCGTGATGCTGTTGCCGCACGGTACAACACTCTAACCAAAGATGCCCCCTCCCTTTGCCCATGTGGTTCGTCGACCTCACTGGCACATTGCCTTTCCTGCCCCAATGGCGGTCATCCGTCGATAAGACACGACGCAACCCGCGATATTCTCGCAAAATCGCTCACCCAAATATGTGACGGCGTTGAAATCGAACCGCTACTCAGATCAGTGGATCCAAGCATTCACTTTGAGAGAAGATCAACGACGACTGATCGTGAAGCACGACTGGATATATCTTGCCGTGGTTTCTATGGTGGACGCTCGGAGCGAGCTTTCTTCGACATTTGCGTTTTTAACGTGTTCGCTCCGTCAAATCTTACCAGGGAAACCACACCAAGCTTCGAGTATCACGAACAACGGAAATGCTCGAAATACCAAGAACGGGTGGATATTATAGAACGCGCAAATTTCGCCCCTATTGTATATTCAAGTTTAGGAGGTGAGAGCAAATCGGCATCTACAATGATAAAAAGATTATCCAGAAAACTGGCCGTCAAGAAGGAATCTATCTACGCACAAGAATTGACTCGGATACGGGAGAAGATAAGCCTGCAACATGCAAGATGCATTTCAATGTGCATTCGCGGTCCCAGATCAGCAAGAAACCGACCTGCGAACTATCACACTGTAGAGTGGTGATATAATTGTAATATAATTGTATTGATGATATTATTATTGTAGAGATAATGTCGTTGGAAATAAATAAACATTTTGTTGTTAAAAAAAAAAAAAAAAAATTATTATAAAAGTTATGTATCCAGGCGAACGGTTCCATCAACACTCTACCGAGGTACCCTTTGCCCATGCCGATGACATGTTCGTAGGACACCGTCTATTAAAGATCAGGTTAGTTACAATGGTCCGCTATATGGATTTCATGTGAATGTAGCAAAAAGTAAATTACTAGTGCATAAAAGTCATATGCCCCATGTTAAAAAGATTTTTCAAAATGCAGGGATTTGCACGAGTGACGAAGGCATCGTTCACTTGGGATCTCCGATAGGAACACACACATTCACAAAATCTCATTTAATCGATAGGGTAGCCAAATGGACAAAAATGGTTAAACAGTTATCTGAAATTGCGGAGATTGATGCTCAAATTGCATATAGCGCCTTTTGCTACGCTATACAACACAAGTGGAGTTACGTGATTCGGACGTGCAAGGTAGAGGTGGAGTGGTTTGAGCAGTTACGGAGTTCTATCTACAATGATTTGTTACCAAAATTTACTGGTCAAGGGGACATAACGGAAACTATGCGAATGGTCTATTCGCTACCGTCAAGATGTGGCGGTCTGGGAATTCGAAATGACTGGGATAATGCCGATAACATATATAGCCGATCGATAAGAATATGTGAACCCATCTTGCGTGGTATTAAAGGGCAAGAACTAACAACTTTACAAAGACAAATAAGTGAACAAATTTATAATGAAGCTAAACTAGATACTAAACGCAAAGTTGTACATACGGTAGAATTATTAGATGAAAGGATGAAATGTCTAATAGCATATGCATCAGAAAAGGGAGCTTCTTCGTGGCTAACGACAAGACCAAACAATATATATCAATCAGTACTTGACACACAACAATTTATAGACGCCATATGTGTAAGATATAATTTGCCGTTAAAAGATTGTAAAGCGCGCTGTGCGTGTGGTTTACTGCTTGATCCATCACATGCTCTCTCATGTCGGACGGGAGGAACAACTATAATTAGACATGATATAATACGGAATGTCATTGCCAACGAAATAGGGGACATTTGTAAAGATGTGGAGCTTGAACCGGTTTTGAGGCCCGTACCGAACAATTACCATTTTGAAGTAGAAACCACAACGAGAGATGTGAACGCAAGGTCAGACATATTATGCCGTAGAATTTACGGTAGAGGATTGGTGCGGTCCTATTTGGACGTATGTATATTTAACACACTTGCACCTTCCTACATCGAGAAGTCACCGACCATGAGTCATACATACCACGCGAACAGGAAAATTGCAAAATATGCCCAGCGCATTGTAGAGATTGAACGCTCGATATTCATCCCACTTACCTTTTCAACTGCTGGAGGAATTGGTCTCGAAGCGCATAAGTTACTTAAATGGATCGCACATCAAAAGGCAATAAGGCACAAAACCAGTTATTCGGCATGTATCTCGATAATTAGGTCTAGAGTGAGCATTGCACTGGCTCAAGCAGCTTCGATGTGTATACGCGCTACCCGAATACCTATACGTGAGCAACTACATAGTAGAAGAGCTCAGCACACAAATATACAATCGCAGGAATTCGGATATTTCGGGGACCAAGAATTCGATTGATATTTAATAAAACAATATAATAACGGATCAATGTTTTGACTTTGTGAGCTATCGGCCCATTTGCGGGAACCTACAGTTGTGATTATTAGTATTTTGGAATAAAAAATAATAAAAAAAATAAATAAAAAAATAAAAATAAAAAAAAAATTATTATTATAAAAAAAAAGTATTACAAGTTATCCGCTCGCAATGGCGGCATTTGCAGCGGCTTCAATTCCGTTAATCAATGAACTTCAAAAATGTTCGAATGATGTCGTACATAGATGGTATGCCGACGACGCGTGCTGTGTAGAGCCAGTTGATCAATTACATAAAGTTTGGCAAAGACTTAATCAGATAGGAGAAAAATATGGTTTTCATATAAACGAAACAAAATGCAAATTATTGGTTCATCCCAACGACGGAGAAACTACGAAGATTTTGTTTAACAACACTAAAATAGAAATAACCTTCCAAGGAATCGTCGCACTTGGATCGCCTTGTGGGGCTGACGAGTTCATTGAAAATATTGTAAAATCAAAAATTGCAACCTGGCTTAAAATGGTAGAAAATTGTCAGACATAACTTAGTGTCACTATTATCAGACATAACTTAGTGAGAGACATTGTAGCTAAGGAACTTGTAGGGGTATGCTGTGACGTGCAAATTGAGCCATGTTTACGATCTATACCAAACAACTACGTATTTAATAAGCCAACAACCTGCTCTGATGATCAAGCGCGGTCTGATATAGCTTGTAGAGGAATTTTCGGAGGAAATATGGTGCGATCCTTTTTGGACATATGTATTTACAGCTCTTTGGCACCTACATACTCTTGCAAAACTCCTCTCGAATGCCATATATACCATCAACAGCGGAAATATGCAAAGTACGGTGAACGAATTGCAGATATAGAAAGAGGTACTTTCTTTCCTCTTATATTTTCTACGTCAGGTGGTATTGGACCTGAGACAGATAAAATACTAAAATGGATAGCAGCCAAATCTGCTGATCGTAATAAGCTTGCATACAGCGAATGTATTTCTAGACAAGCACAGTATTATCAAACATAGTAAAAGATGGGCAAGCGTCTAAGATTTACATCAATGACTGATCAAAAAGCAAACAAATTTAAGGATATTATGTGTATTTGTTGTTTATTTTTATAATAAAAACTGGTATTTAAAAAAAATTACAAGTTATAGCCAAATGGCTGTTTCAACTGATCACATAGGAAATAAAAAAGAAAAGAAGAAAAAAAAGTTAATAGCGGTTACATAATATTGTATACATTCGGAATGCCATGATCGTTAATCCACTGACGAAGTTGAACTTTAAATTGAGATAAGTCCTTGGTACATGCTATTTCTCCTGGCAACGTGTTCCAGGCGTTTAATGCTCGATGTGAGAGCCTAGCCAAACTCACTACTTTACCGTGGGGAAACTTAAATAGTTTCAACGGGTGGCCACGATGCGTCTGAGAACAAACTTTAACATAGCACGAGGGAAAACCATCTATCCCATTAACCATTCGCCATAATGCAACAAGATCTAGGTAATATAGCCTCTGACCCAAAGATGGTATCTTTAGAAATTCAAGCCGCTCACGATATGAATATGATCCATCCATACACATTCGAGAACCTCTACGAAGGATTGACTCTAGTCTATTGAACTCTTTCTTAGTGTATGGAAAAACTGCTTGCACGCAGTACTCTATATGCGGGCGAACAAGAGCGCAGTAAAGCCGTTTGAAGACGTATGGATTAATACGATTAAATGCATTTTTGACGCAGTACATAGCTCGCAAAGCCTTGCTATAGGCAAACTCTGTATTTGATCGGGATTTCAATGTCCTATGCACCATGACACCCAGATCCCTATACTCCATGACGACATTAAGAATTGAAGTTCCGAGGAGAAAACGACGGAACTAAATATAATTACTATATAACTATATAATTACTATATAACTATATAATTACAGATAAATATAAAGTGTTAAGTGGAATATTTTTATGGATGAATGGTAAATATGCATAGATACACAAATATGTAAAGCCTACTGAAAAAAAACCGACTAATTGTTTGACTCAGCTGACACCAACAAGGCCTATATTATTGTCATTACCGAAACTTGGTTTAACCCCTCTATATGTGATGCGGAAATCTCTTTTGACGGATTTACCTTAACTTGTGTCGATTGACTCAACCGTAGAGGTGGCGGTGTCCTTATTTATGTAAGTACTCCCATATCTGTTGGAGTTATAAAGTCTTCTTCTGATGAAAACGGCTTAAACGAATTTCAATGTGCACTTAGATGCTTTCCCACTCTATATTTCTTCGACTCGGTATCTTCTATAGCTCTCCTCGTTCGCCCACATCGCTAATACGCAAATCAATTATTATTACTAGAATGTACAATGTCATACGATATGTGCATACGATATGCCCGTTCTACAATAAACAACCCGGTTGTCATAGCTAATAAAAATTCAAGATAACAACTTAAATTAATTTTATATTTTTTCAAAGGCCTTCGATAGGGTTAATCATATAATTTTAATTAGTAAATTATTTGATGTGGGCATTAGAGGTAGTATCCTTCGATAGTTAAATTGTTTCCTCCAAGATAGGTTATTTGCGGTGAAAGTTAAAAACACTTTATCACGTTGGCGAACAATGTCGAGTGGTGTACCCCAAGGTTCAGTCACAAGTCCTACTTTGTTCAGCATATATGTCAATGACATATGTCATGTCAATTGCTCATTTTCGATGTACGCCGATGATATCAAAATTTAGAATGGTATTCGGGATCTTTCAGATCATAACCGGATTCAGAAGTACATAGATTTCATACACTCGTGGTGCAACTCACATTATCTCACTATTAACATATAAAATACCTATCACATGCATTTAGGTCAGTTGATGTACTCTGGCTCGTACACTTTAGGCGGTGCTACAATTAAGAATGTTGATCAAGTCAAGGATCTCGGTATTATATTATCTAATAATATGTCATCGGGTCCTCATGTAAGATATATTGTAAGCAAATGTCAACGCATCCTAGGGCTACTACGAAGAACGTTGGGTTCAATAGATGTTGACTCATTTAGGGTGCTGTTCCCCCGTATTGTCCTTTCTCATATGCTATATGCTTCATCAGCAGTCTTTCCGCAGTCTAAGGGTGATTTGCGTTTACTTGAGGGCATTCTCCGTAAAGCTAGCTATATGGTTTCTTCCATTCGAGATATTCCCTACCCTCAGAGACTAGAAGTTCTAGGCATATGCGATGTTGAGACGTCATTAATTAAAGCAGATTTGATGTTGGTGTGGAGGACACTGCACTCTTCTAAGCACGTTTTAAACCCTCTATTTACACTTTCTGCTAATGAAAATCTACGAGGACACAAGCTTAAACTGGTACACAAACTGGGACCGAAGCGCAACCGAGGTGACATAAGGCATCGAATTGTCAAACATTGGAATAAATTATCATCTACTGTTGTTGAGGCCACACATGTATCAGAATTGAAGAATTATCTTCGTGCTGAATTCCGCCTTGAATCTTGACTTCTTTCAGCTATTTCGTTGACTATTTTTTTATTTCTCTCTTTTTTTACTGTGAGCCCCAGTTTTGAGCTTTGCTCTTTTGGCGGTCAATGAATAATTTTTTTATAAATAATAATTTATTATACAACAAAATTATACATGAGGGGGGTTCCCGCAAATGGGTCATTCGTTATTACAAGGCAACAGAAAGCCGTTAACCTACAATAAAAAATTAGTTTTCGAACACAGCGCAAAACTAGCTGTGGTGGGTTTTCATAAGATTAACAGGTTTTGAACAGCTGGAACGTGGCGAGCGTAAGCATGCGGAAACTGATCGTGCGATTTGAAAACTGATGTCTCGTTTCATCTTTATGGCTAGATCATGATAAGAACGCGTTGATCGATGCGTCAGTTTTGAAGCCGTGGTTTTGATTAATCTCTCCGCTTCTATGTCTATTCCTCACGAAGTGGAGAAAATAAGAGGTATAAAATACCCTCGTTCAACTAGCGCAATCCGCTCACTGTATTTGGCTTTCTTGCTACTCTCGTTGTATTCGAAGACATACTCAGACTTCCGTGATATGTTCGATTGAGCAGGTACAGCAAATACATTAACATCAAAAAATGTTCGATCAAATCGACTACAGTGTATTCCGGAACAAACAATGTCAAGACGCACGCTTGGATCACGGGTTTTTGTTCGTTCGAAAGTAATATTTTCAGGAACCTCGGTTAGCTTAGGTTCGCTAGCTACGTCGTGAGATATGCGGCTAATATAGTGTGAGATGATGTCGCGGGCTGCATTATCCGGATCGAAGGCAAGGCACTTTGTCTACATGATAAGGAATGAGCCACACTGACTTGAGTGCCGCAAATGCAATGAATAATATAAGAATTTCATAGGGCCCATTTGAGGGTAACCATTGTTTCTTGTATTATCAGTAAATAAATGTGTTATAAAAAATAGTTATTACTGGAATGTCTGCGAGCGTAGTTCAATAGACACCTTCACAATTTAAAATATAAAAAGGAAACTAACAACAAAGTAATTAAAAATTAGTCAGTTAGTAATTAAAAATTAGTAATTAAAAATACGATCTTTTAAGTGCCGTAAATCTGTTTCTTGCGTTTCGATATAATTGATATTCTCCTTTAGATTGATGATATCGACGATAAAGGATTTTACACTTCTTAAGAATATTTCCTAATTTTACGTCAAACCACGGATTATTGTATTTACGGGAGCGTGAAGCACGTAAAGGTGCATATCTGTCTAGAAGATAAGCAAGAGTATCTCGAAAAAACCTCCATGTACATTCAAATTCGACAACAAATGAGTCAAGCCAAACAACTCGATCAAGGTGCCTACCGATTGCGCTATAATCGGCCTTGAAAACGTTGAGCTCGATGTGACGAGTGTTTATGGAAGGCAGAACGAACGGAAAGCGAATTAACGTACTGAAATGGTCACTATTCCCTATAGCTTGTATGTAGTCAATATTTATAGGTAGATCATGGTTAGACAAACATAAATCTCATAGAATTCTAGAAGAGCATTTGAAACGAGTGTCTTGATTTACATACTGAAAGTAATTCGGCTCGTTTAATAAATCGAGTAGTTCAGAAGATTCCTAAGTAAGATTTTAAGTAAAATCTTACTTGTTTCAAGTAAGACTTTAATACGTGGCGTATTAAAGTCCCCAAGTAAGATTAAGTTGTCGTAAGAGGCGAACCGTTCTAAATCTTTCCGGAGGCGTTTGGAGGATGCCATAGGACTCCTGTACACAAGTCCAATGACAACAGAGGAATCAGGGCTTTCGAAACGACACCATAGGGATTGGTAACTAATCTCCTCATTATCGTGATATACAACACAAGTAGTAATACTACCTCGCGCGCAACGGTATGAGCTGTAACCGGGAATTGCAATTTCTGAGTCATCAATGTTAGAATTCAACCAATCAAATCAGCTAACTGAGTCTACGTATTTAATATAATTATAAAATAAACAAAACATAGTAATGCTAAATCAAAATTTAATAATTAAATAATAAAATTAATAATTGTTTTTAGATTTTCTATAATTTAAATCAAGTTAAAATAAAAAATTGAAATTTAAAATAAACGTCATTTTTATGAATTGACTAATAAATAACAGACGTTGTATCAGAATAAGAATTAGAGGTCATCAGGAGGAACTGCTATGCTATCAGGTTTCGGCCCCTAACTCCTCTACCCAACATAGCAGCGGGGCCAAATACATGCTAATGATGTATTTCCTCTGAAATAACTATCTAGTATCTTATTCTAATACAAAGTATATTATTTATTATCCATCCATAAAAATTTGCCACTTAAGAGTTTAAATTTATTCTTTATATTATTGTGTTGATTTATATATTTTACTATTTTCTGCTTGATGTTATTTTTATAGTAACCTAGTTTAAAATATGTATCTATTAAATTATTTAAATGATTTTGAAGAAAGCCAATATCATTACATATTGTTGCAATTCTTAAAATTTCATTATTTAATGTATTATATTTTATATTATATGGTATGCATGAATGCTCATGCAAAAATATGTTTCTTGTAAATTTAAATATGTCATCTTTACGATATAAATTAATATTAGTTTTAGTTAATGTTAATTTAATGTTCATATCTAGATATACACCTTCTTTATCATTAATATTGGTTTTGTTAAGAATAAGGCTTTCTGGATAAATTTGTTCACTAATTGAATAAAAATTATTAGAATTAAATACACATATATCATCAATGTATCGAAACATATATTTCATATATTTATATTGTTTAGATTTAGTTTTTACACAGTTATGAACAAATTCATATTCTATAAAGCTTAAAAACAAGTCAGCTATAATTGGGCTACTATTACCACCCATTGGAATACCTTTTACCACCCATTGGAACACCTTTTACTTGTCTAAATATAGATGTCCCTACTTTTAAATAATTTTGATTTATCAAAATATTTAAGGATTCTATTAATTCAATTTTATCCATATATTTATATTTATTTGATGGTTTAATTTTTGTTAGATAGGCGTTATAATTATTATAACATATATATGTATATCTTTTTCCGAATATAAGATTAATTAATTTTACTAACGCTTCTTTAATATCTACTAAATCTAGATTTGTATAAAGCGTACTAAAATCGTATGTATTTATATTTTGAAAATTTATTCCTTTTGTTTGTTCTAAAAATTCTTTTGTAGAATTAATACTAAAATAGTGTTTTTTATACCAGTATTAATTTCGATTACCTTGCAATATTTTTTAAAATGTGCTTTAATTACTTAAAGTATTTTATTCATATAGACAGAAAGTGGTTTTAATGTACATTTAAACGCACTACATATGAACCTAGGTTTTATTGGATTTTTTATGTAATTTTGGATTCCAATATAATATAGGTATAGTTTTATTATCTGATTCAACCTTTATACCCTTTTTATCCATTATAGAACAGTGACTTGTAATAATTGTTTCTAAACTCAACTCACTACGTTCATATGTTGGATTTACATTTAAATCATTAGAATTAACCTCTTTTATCAGTATATCATAATAAAGCTTTTTGCACATGAAGACAAATTTATTACTAGCGTTATCAATAGTTGTTATTATTTAGTTATCCTTTAATTTAGTAAGTTCTTTATACATATCTTTATTAATTTTATCTTTCCTTTTATAATTGTTTGTTATTTTCATTTTATTTTTAATTTTATCAAATATATAATCTTTCCAAATTTTTATCTTAGATATATTCGAGCTTTCACTATTAATCAGCTTACTAAAGTAATCATTTAAGTTATTATATAACGAATTGTAAATTTTATTTTTGTCGTTGTTATTATTTAATCTATATTTATACCCTTTCGATAGCAGCTTTCTTAATTCACAATTTTTAATTAATTTCTAGATTATGGGTACATATATGTTCATTTATTTTATCAAAACTAAGACTTTTACAATTGCATTCTGTTTCCATAATGTTTCTAATATTATCGTTACATATTGATTTTAATTCTTTATTATAATTACAAATTTTTCGTCCTAATGGTGGTAGGAGTTTATACCTTATTTTAGGAATATATTTACTTAAATCTGACCCTATTATTTCTTTACTTTTAGAATTATTTAAAAGTCCGGCTATATTTACGTTATCAATACATTTATTAATAAAGTTTATGGTTAATGTATATTTTCTATTGTTATTATTTACATTTATTGTACGATTATAGTATTTTGTATTACAATAACTGTCTATTATACAACTTAGCATATCATAGTCATTAATTAATCTTTGATTTATTGAACATATGATATCTTTAGAAAACTTCCTATATTTACATAAAGATCTTTCAGCTTATTATCTCATAAAAGTTGTTTTAATATTTCTAATTGCTCATAAATACATCCCTTTTCATTTTTATAGTCACCTTTTTTTCATTTTTATAGTCACTTTTTTTCATTTTTATAGTCACCTTTTTTCATTTTTATAGTCACCTTTTTTTATTTTTAAAGTCCCCCTTTTTTATTAATATTTTTTTCAGACCCTTAAAAATGAATTTCTTTTTTGATGTAAGTAATGAAAATAATACCGATAATAATGATATTGGAAGCGATTATAATAACGATGGCTTACGTAAAAAAGACAGACTATTAATAGACGTTTAGTAGAGCTTTTTCTAGGATTACTAAATAACAGAATGTCTTTTAAAGAAATGGTTCCCATACTCAATGTATCCTCAAGAACTATAAATAGACTTTACAAAAGATACACCGAAGGTGAGTTTGTTGATATGTCTACATTTAGATCTGGCCCTGAAAAGAAAATCAATACATTAAAAGATTTTTCTTTTGAGAAAAATATTATTGCTTCAGAAATCAGTCTTAATCCATGTTTAGCTTAAAATCACTTGCGAAAAATTAAAACATAATAATGTATGTGGCTCATATTCAGTGCCAACAGTGTCAAGAATAATAAAAAAGATGAATTATTATAGGAAAACTTTAACTTTAGTGCCGATAAATAGAAACCGCAATTCTAACAAAGACATAAGAGCTCAATATGGTATAGCATTTTCTAATATACATGATGATCAATTGATATTTTTAGATGAGACTGGTTTTAATCTACATTCTTATCAAAGAATGGGATATTCACCTATCAATACAAAGTGTTTTATCAATGTTCCAAATTCAAAGGGAACGAATATTTCAGTTCTATGTGCTATTAATTATACATGTATTGTAGGCTACCAAATAAAAAGCGGAAGTTTTAAGTCTTTAGATATTCTTAATTTTGTTGAGACTAAACTACCTATTTTGACACAAGATAATAGGAAGTATATAATTATGGACAATGCACCAATCCATAAGACAGCAGATGTGAGGGAGTCGTTTTGTAGAAGAAACTATATCTTAAACTTTTTACCTCCGTGTTCACATCAACTCAATCCGATAGAAGAGTTTTTATCATGCTTAAAGTCTAGGGTGAAGGTATTCTAACTAATGATATATTTATAATGGATGAGTTTTTTAACCATATGCCGTACATGGATAGAAAAAGCTATTGTTCGTACTGATTTTATTTAATTAGAATAAAATTTTATATTTTTCTTTTATTTATGATACTTATTTAGCATTTTATCACTCATGATTTGTCCTATCCAATATTGCTCCGTTTGTTTCCTTTCATAGATATTTTTATCTATGAAAATATTTTTCATATATAAAATCTATGAAAATATTTTTATCTATATTTTTAGACGTGCTGATATTCTAAAGAACAAAATAGGATTTGATGGAGTGGTTAATCACAAAATTGAGTTTCCAAATCATATATTATCAACGCAAATTGTACAAGGAGGGTTTAAAAATATCTATGAAAGGAAACAAACGGAGCAATATTGGATAGGACAAATCATGAGTGATAAAATGCTAAATAAGTATCATGAATATCATGTACCATGATAATTGGAATTTTGGTATGTGATTGATATACGCTGAATTCTTTCATGTCGGAATCAAGATATATACTGCAGAAAATATCTAGTGTAATCACCTGAAGAAGAAATTTTTCGAAACGCGTTGTGTTAATAAATTAGAAGTTTTTGTTCTCTGGATTAATTAACTGATAATTAAACAGATTATTTATAGCGTCTTGAAATAGACCTCCAGAGGCTGTTAATGAATAATTGTAATATATATATATATATATATATATAAGATTTTCTAATTGAGGAAAGAAGTACTTTTTTATTATTAAAACGTTTCGACTATTGTCTTCATCAGTTAATGCACACTCAAACTTCACTGAGTATCTGACTATGTATTACGATTTCCGCGAAAGAATCTATTACAATTTAAAACAATGCTGCGTGTTTAGTGATTATGTCGCTCATCAATTGTGCTATCCAATATAATTCCTCGTGTTTTCTAAGTCGTGTGTTGTCGAGTTCAGACCGTAATATTGTTGTATTATACCTGTGTCCCTCATTCTCAATTACGTGACTAACCATGCCATCGCTCGTATTTTTTTAAATTTTTATGTCAGATCTGCGATTGTTGGCTCGGATGTGCATCTTGTCAAATGTCTCTCCGATGTATCGTTTGTTGCAGTTTGAACAGCTGGCCAAATAAACATTACCTTTACATTTGCAATTGTTTACTCCTACAATCCTGTTATCAAGACCAGTATACGAACTGCTAAATGTTTTGATGTCATTCATTTCACGACAGTACTTGCATCTCTTATCGTCACACGCTGTGTTTCGGCCTTTGGGTGTCACTTCATGCTGTTTATTTCTTAATAACATTGCACGTATGTTCCGATTATTTTTAAAGCAAATTCTAGGCCTTCTTAAGCCTTTAACTCCTAATAACTGAACGCGTGTGAATGCCGTATCTATATTCTTCTGCATATCACTTATAACTGGGGTATACTTAAACGTGGTATTAAAGCTAAATTCAGAACTCTTATGTATTGTGGGAGATTCGATGTTACTACCTTCATCGTTGGTGTTAGTGATGTTATTATCCTTACAATAATCCGACTTCGTTAGTAGCTCTTTCCTAATGTGTCTGCGAACCATATTACATTGTCTTGTAATTTGTCTAGTTGTATACCCTCTTCCTTGTAATTCCTTCTGTAGAACAGCGACATTTCGTTCGAACTCCTCGTTTGTTGAACATAATTTCCTGTACCGATATGCTTCGTTTCTAATCATCAGTCGCTTCACTGCGGGATGATGACAGCTACTTGCATGAATGTAAGATTTTACGCCATCCATCTTAGTATGTTCCGTAGTTTGCCACCTCCCAACTCTATTCTTATACACCTCTACATCTAAAAATGGTATTCGATGAATACCCGGAATATCAATTGTAAATTGTAGTTCTCCAACCTTGTTTAGATCAGCTATGAACTTTTTTAACGGTTCTAATCCGTGTTCCCATATTATAAATATATCGTCCACGTATCTTTTCCACATCTTCGGTTTGCACACTTGTTTAGCAATAAAGTCTGACTCGATCGTATCCACGTATAATCCTGCATATGTCGGACCGACTGGCGTTCCCATTGATGTACCTTTCTTCTGCAAAAACAGTTTATTGTCAAATGAAAATGCGTTAGATGCCAACACCGATCGCAATAAAGTACATATTCTGTTCACTTCCGAATCATCCTCTTCATATATGTTACTAAAATGTCGACGTATTGACTCAATTCCCTTTTCCGTATCTATCGAGGTATACAACGCTACGACATTCACCGTTGCAATTATATTGTTCTCGGATATGGTAGATTTTATCCCATCAAACGCACGAAGAAAATCATTCGTGCTTGCTAAATATGAAGTGCATTGTTGAAGTAATGGATACAGTTGTTGGTGGAAATATCTTGACACCAACTCACTTGCGCAACGAATGTTATCGATTATCGGTCTACAGGGACATGGTATAATTCCTTTATGTAGCTTTGGTAGTAGATATAGACTCCCAGGACGTGGTGAATTTTGAACATATTTGTTTACCTCTTTTCAGTGAAGCTCGTCGTGATTTTCTCATTAACTTTTATTATGATTGATTCAAACCTATCCCGATCAATCTCTTCATACGTATCTGTATTGAGTTGTCTATACCCCTTCTTGATGTAATCATCATAGTTGTATATTACGACTTTTCCACCTTTATCAGCTGGTAAAATAATGATTTCCTCGTCTTTGGATAGATTGATTAGTGTTCTTCTTTTTTGTTTTCCTAGATTCGACCCTATTCCTGTGTTGGGCTTTAGTTGTATATATTTGTTTAAACTCAAATCATTTTTCATTGTCATTTTGCCAATAATACTCGACCTGTACTCAGTGTTCTCATCCGTTTCCGCAAAAATTCCTCTAACCGTATTTTGTAATGACTGTCACAACTCAAGACGATTAAACTCCCGAGATGTGGGAATAAATTTCATTCCTAATGACAGTGTTTCCAATTGGCTATTGGATATGTCCTTTCCACTAATATTCACCACATTACTTATATCATGTTTCTGGAACGATTGCCACCTTCGTTTATTCACAAATCTTCTGTTTCTTTTAACATGGATATTACCTAGTGTCGCAGGATCAACACGTTTCTCCATTAATTTACTCAGATTATTACATTTCTGTCTCAATCTGAGCGTATACTCAGTTTCATCAATGTCGCCTTTCATTTGTGTATCCGCATATGAATAAAAATCGTGCATTAATTTATTCAGTGATTGTTCACAGTTTCGTACGATCCTACGCCAACGTGTTTCCAATTTGTTCCTATGTTCATCTGATATCATCGACCAGTTAACCTGAAGCTTCTTTTTTATTCTTAATCCATTGGGGGTTATCTTCATTCGTCTACAATACTCAGCAAACTGTAAGTGTGCACGTATTCTATATACATATATATATGTATATAGAATATTCGTTCCTATGTTCATCTGATATCATCGACCAGTTAACCTAAAGCTTCTTTTTTATTCTAATTTGTTCCTATGTTCATCTGATATCATCGACCAGTTAACCTGAAGCTTCTTTTTTATTCTTAATCCATTGGGGGTTATCTTCATTCGTCTAAGCTGTAAGTGTGCACGTATTATATATATAATAAGCAACACCATTTAGTATATATATAGAATATTCGTTCCTATGTTCATCTGATATCATCGACCAGTTAACCTGAAACTTCTTTTTTATCTAATGTGTTCCTATGTTCATCTGATATCATCGATCAGTTAACCTGAAGTATCTTTTTTATTCTTAATCCATTAGGGGTTATCTTCATTCGTCTACAATACTCAGCAAACTGTAAGTGTGCACGTATTATATATATATATATA